>PVHY01000355.1:178994-248280 GCA_004024945.1 Uropsilus gracilis | reverse complement strand
CATATACTGGAATTACATATATATATATTCTTATATATATATATATATATATATATTCTTATATATATATATATATATATATTCTCAAACTAAAATTCTCAAAAGAACAATCCATTTTGTTTAAGACTTTTCATGAAACTCTATCATCATTTCTCCCCCCCCTGTTTTGTTTTTTTTTTTGTATCACAATATTATAAGGTCTTCCTATTTCCTTGTAAATTGTATAGTTTTAGCTTTTACATTTAGGTTTATGGTCCAAAATATGTTCTTTTCTGGCTATCTTCAATGAGAAGCACAAAACATTCGGGAGAGAAATCAAAGAAGATCTGTCATCTTTTTCTCCATGTTCACATATTGGAAGCCAATATTGTTAAGGTGCCATTTCTTCCAAATGTGATTTATTTAAGTAAATCCTACCAGATTTTATTGGCACAAATTGACAGAATGATTATAACATTTATACAAAAATGCAAAGAATGAAGAATATTCTAAATGATTTTGAGAAAGAACAAAGTTGGAAGACATACATTACCTCATACGCAGTAATTAAGAAAATGGAGTACTAACACAAATACAGACATAAAGATAAATATATATAAATTATGTTATTTTTCTCCTCATTCTTAACTGGAGTTCTACAATTCAAAGTACATTTCATTAGATCAGTGGTTTTAAATACACAGAAGAGAGGATCTAATGTATTTTTTCCATAAAATTTTGATAAAAAACCTAAAGGTTTTAGTTTAAGTAACAGTTTCAGGGAAGCAGCATGTTTACTATACTCATTTCCTCTCTAGAGATATTAAACACTAGTGTTTTTGAACCTATACCTCTAAACATACAGTGCTGTAAATCATTACCTCAACAAGTATAAAAAAACAACTAGACTTTAGATTTTTTAATGGTGCCCCACCACTGAAACATAGCAATCACTTTTTATTTATTTTATTCTTCTGAAGGTCATTTGTATATATCTTAGCAAATAATTCATGTTTTGCCTCAAAGTTATTTGTTTGCTAAAAACAGTAATTGTGCACAGTCATGGGAACTGCGAAGATGCAAAGGACAAGCGGATATTGTGCATTTTGTCAAAAGAGCAGAAATAGTACCTGGTTTTTGATGATTAAAAAAAAAAACAACCCACACATATATTTTTCCTAGTGGGGTAAAGATGGTAATCATTTTTCAACTCACAGGAATCAAATTTAAAAGTGTTTCATTATGATGAAGTCATCTCTCATGGATCACTACAGAAAGATATGAATTTTACAACCTGCTGAGCACATCAAATAAGTTTAACTGTATGATCACAATCTGAAGACAAAAGACTTCTAAGTGGTTCTGACCCTATGAATTGAGACTTATTTTTCATCTCTTACCATTTATCAAGCCTAAAATATTTAAAGAAAGTTATGAGGTCCTAAAGTATAAAGCACTCCTTAAAAGGAGTGTTCTTCACTAATAAGTGAATGTAATTTTTCTAACTGTGAAATAAAATATTCATAATGGATTAATGTGAAAGGATAGAGATACAATTAAATGTAATTTCTCTTTATTAAAATTGATGTCAAATTTGGACTTGAATAGATGTGTGTTAATAGAATATGAACACAGCTGAGCATAAAACACACTACTTTTCTTGAAAAACTAATATTCAAGAGTCCACAGTTATAGACAGCTATTATCATGAGCAAATTAAAGGTCAAGCCTATTAGGCTACATAGTCTTCACTGCAAAAGTAATATTTAGCAAAAAACTTTTAGTAAACTACGCAACAGAATAATTAGCTTGATGATGCTTGTGTTAATGTTCACATTGGCTTTCAAAATGACAAACTAGGAAAAAATGTCCCATGGAGTCTGTTATTATAAGTGGGGGATCTTTTAGATTTGGGGTAGATGAATAGCAGCACTGCTGATTTCCGTGGAAATTCAAAGAAGTAAAAGATGATATTTTATAATTCACTAGAATCAAATTCAAGTCAATGATGACCATTTAAATGATAGTCATAGATTATTTACCTTCCTGAAATGTGAGATACAGAAGATGGAAGAAGCAACTTGCAGAGCTTATTACAGAGTGGCACTGCTGTTGGTCAAATTGTGCTGTTACAAATGAAGCTTAAAGGAATTTCTCCACATTCTAATCTTTGTTTTTTTAAATTTTTTATTACTTAAATAATATATATATATATATATATATATTTCACATCACTGTGATCCATGGGGTTCACCCACCACTGCCCCTCCCTGGCCACTCCAGCTGGTTCCCTCCCCCAGTTGTGTGCTTTTGTTTGACTGTCCATATATTAGTGAAACCATTTGGTTTCTGTCTTTTTCCTTCTGACTTGTTTCTGCCAATATGATTTCTTCTAGGTACATCCATTTATATATATATATATATGTATATATATATATATCTGATGAATCTATGTCAGATGTATATATGAGAGGGTATGTATGTATAAAAGATTATATGCTATATCACACACACACATCCTTGTCTCATATATATATGTATATATATACATATATATATATATGTAAAAGCTAAAACTGAAAGAAAAAGCCATATACTGGAAGATAATTACATATATATATATTCTTATATATATATTCTCAAACTAAAATTCTCAAAAGAACAATCCATTTTGTTTAAGACTTTTCATGAAACTCTATCATCATTTCTCCCCCCCCTTTTTTTTTCTTGTATCACAATATTATAAGGTCTTCCTATTTCCTAGTAAATTGTTACCCCCCCCAAAAAAAATTGTCGTTTTTAGTTGATGTGTAATATTCCATGGTGTATATATACCACATCTTTTTCATCCAGTCCTCTGTCTTGGGGCATTTGGGTTGTTTCCATGGCCTTGCAATTATAAATAGTGCTACAGAAAACATTTGAGCACAGGTGTCCCTTTGTACCCATATTATGGCCTCCTTTGGGTAGATTCCCAGAATAGTGATTTCTGGGTCAAATAAGGTTGGGAAAAAAAAATTTGTCCTTCATACACATTCCAATCTTTGGAAGGAGATAAAAGATAACTCAAAGAACTGTGGTCATTCTGTTCTATCACAGTTACATAGATAACACTGTTACATCCCAGCAGAACTGGTTGATTAAGGCTGTATTTTATTATTAATCTCAGGGATTCACCCCCCCCACCCTCCACAACCTTTCCCCCACTTTCCCCCCTTGCCCCAAGTTGTGTGCTTCAGTTTGGTAGTTAGCTTGTTTTGACTTTTCCTCATGGTTTTTGTTTATTTTTTTTACTATATCCCATATATTAGCTAATATAAATTCTTCTAAGTACAACCATTTATCATAAAATCATCAAATTTATCAAAGACTATCTTTTTTCTTTTTTACTTGTTTCGGCTAATATAAAATTCTTCTAAGTACATCCATTATCATAAAAATCATCAAATTTATCGTTTTTACTTGATGAGTAATATTCCATTGTGTACATATATCACTTTTTTTTTTTTCACTTAAGGATGTATTTGACCTTGAAGCAACTAACTTTCATCTTATAAATTCATTCTGGATGGAATCAATTTTAAGAACTTTAACATTTATCTTAGCTTCCCCTCCCTAATCTCTCCAGAATTCCATCTCATACAGAATTATGCATTGGTTCACGATTTGAAGTTTAAAAACCTTTAATTACAGGACTATAAAATGTGATTTCTATGCATTGGAAAAAAAAAAACAACAAAACTAGACCACTATTTTCAATCTCCCATCCAAATACTAACCAGGCCCAACTCTGCTTAGTTTCTGAGACCAGATGAGATTGGGCACGTTTAGGGTAGTATGACCATAGACCACAGTATTCAATCTTATAGGAAAATGCATGAGATTCCCTTAGTTCTGTTTTCCAGTTTTCCATCTTTTCATGTTTTCCTTGCTTAAGTTATCCCTATCTGCATCCCATTTCCACCAATACCAGACATACTTGTCTCAGTGCTATCTTTTCCAAGAAGCCAAAACAGCAATCAGCCATTTCTATCCTCCTTCCCTCCCTCCCTATTTTTAATGAATCCTGCAATGAGAGTTGGAAGTTACATCACTAATTGGTATATCAGAATTTTGTCTTCTTGATGTAAAATGAAAGACTAAAATGAGTAAAACTTTCATAACAAAAGTTAAATATATATATATATATATATATATATTACTAGGGATCCAATTAAATGTTCAAAGTTAAGAGTTAAAGAACAGCAAAAAGCTTGGTGCAACTAAGAAATTATATATACCCATGAATAAAAGCAGCCCGTCTTTAAACATGTTGAGAAATGGGGATTCCATGCACCTATATTTAAGTACAACCCCGACAAAACAAAGAGATTTAAATTCACCAGAAGGGAAGGAAGGATATATCACTGTAGTCTAAATCACATTACTATGTTTAAAGAAAAAAAAAAAAAGGATTTGAAGCAAGGTTTGGGAAATCATTTTCTTTGCCTTCAATATTTGAATTTACACATATTGGTTGTAGGTCTTTGGAGAATTACCTAATGTATGTGGGCCAAAGTTTCCTCATCTGTAAAGCATTATATAATTACTTAATTAGGATTTCTGTGGGAATTATATAAATCAATGCACAGTAAAGCTTTTGATGATACCTACCATATCCACTGTAGGAGCAAGCATCAGGCATCAGACTATATATTTTTATTATTGGTTTAACAGTTACATACACACACCAGATAGGGCAGGCCAAATCAGGGCTGGGACAGAGTTAGGGAGGTCAGGAGGCAGGCAAACACTTTGACACCTGAAATCTTCATATTCCTTCTCCCTGTCTCACTTTCTCCCTCTTTCTCTCCCTCTCTCCTCTCTCTCTTTTTTTTTTTTTTTTTTTTTGTGTGTGTGTGTGTGTATGTTCTCTCGCACTCATGCTTATCTCTCTGTGCTTCTTTATCCCTTCTCTCCCAGGGTCAGGTGTGCACACTTGCACATGTGCACACACACTGGATGATGCAATATCCCAGGTATCTGTATAACCAATATACAGACTAATGGAGGAAAAAGCTTGATAACTCACTTACTCTACATACACAAATATCATATGTTTATGGTTACTATTATCATTAAAGACCAAACTCCTGATTCAAGATGGATTCAAATAACTTGGATGGATTGAAAACAACTGAATTCCAAGACTCTACTGAAATAAAAGCATATTGTTATCCCAAAAGAGCACAACAAAAAATGAGGGAAGAAAGAGAAAGAGAATGTATGTGGGGGAGTAAGGGCACAACAGACAGCTATTTGAACTTATGTCCATTACAAAAAGGAAAAGGGGAATGGGTTAAGTGAAAAGGTCATATCTGAGAGTTAGTTAGGATGGAACTGAGAATGAGGTGAAACAACAGCTAGCAATATTGTAATCCATTTAAGCAGCACCCATTTTTCTCAATTAAGGGTTTTCTATATTTAATGACTAAAATTTTAACTGGAATTATAGTGGAATAAAGCTTCCTCAGTTCCATACTTGAGGGCATTGCCACATTTCCAAGAGCTACTACTGAATATTTCAAAAATTCATGATGGATATTTTCAGCAACAAACCATAGTAAAGTTAGCCAAAAATTACTCTGATGCTTAAGTGGGGTCCAGAACTCTGTAAAACCAAAAACTTTGCTGTGTTTCCCATCTCATAGCTGAGGTCAAGTTGGACAGGGACAAATGGCACCTGTGGTTTCTTAGCTCACTCACAGAAGAGAAAAAAAAGTGATTGATGGTGAAAAGTTCTAAAATTCATTCACAGGGTATTTAATCTGGGTTGCTTACTTGTCTACCAGAGCTGGCAGGTTCACAGGTAACCAAACAAGGGTTCTTTGGTAAAAAAAAAAAAAAAATGACTCAAGGGAACTTTAAACCAGAAAAGACAATCTCAATACATTTCTGATTTTGATTGCCAGAGCAGAACTAAAATTAAGGATCCCTGAGTTTTATGGAGAGGATAATAGTCAAATATCTTACTACTGGGAAATAGTTTGTTTACATATTATGCATTTTCTTCAAACTTTTTCGATATTTTTTCTTAAAGTTTTTCTTACATATTTTTATATAAATTTAACCATACTGAATACACAAGTTTAACTTATTTTTCTTCCTTGAAGGTACATTTTTTCAATGTACATTTTAACACCATCTCATCATCTGGATTATACAATATGACAAATTTACTGTTTTTATCATTTAGACTTTCTACTTATCATTATAATTTGTTCCTCAATGCATATTTTGCAATTATACTTGTTTCAAATTTCTACTTCCTAAGGATAGATTGATTTTATATGTATATCTAACTTTTTATTTATTTGAAGATGTAAAACATTTATACTTATAGGATACTTCCAAATAACTTTTCAAAATGGCTAGGCCAATTAATGCTCCCAACAGCTTTAAATGAGCATAGTGTCTTTTCCTTTCCTAATTAGTCCACTCTCCCTATTCTGTGCATCCAAACTACCTTTCCCATGCTGTGGCATTTCCGTAGTGTAGTGGTTATCACGTTTGCCTCACACTACCTTTCCCATGCAGGAGTCATCTAAATTATGCCCTCTAGCTCTGCTGGTTTATACAAATGGGTTAATTGGTTTACTCCATGAACGCTTTTGCTATTGCTGACACATGTGCACACAAAGGATTTGCAAATGTTAGTTTGGAATTGCAAACATCATGTCTGATCTGTTATTGTGAAAATTCTTTGGGCATTTTCTTTGCTCTAGAATTCCAAGTTGCACTATTGCCAATTCCAAACTGGCAACTATATAACAGTAAACATTATTTACGTTGGCTAATTCATTTAAGTATTTTGCTTCTGTACAATAGTAAACTTACTGCTGATATATTTAGCAGAGTTCTTTTGAAGAATTTCAGTCACTTGACTCTGAAATCGGCACAGAAGTACTTCTGAGAAACAGGTTTAGGAAAGTCACGATCAGTGGATTGGTGCATGATAATCTGACTTATTAAAAAGAGTCAAATTAAACAACTTATTTTAGTGTCTAGGCTCAGCTAATCTATGGATCAGTTTCATAAAAGAGAATTCAGCATATGATCAAAGACCTCCAATTTGAATTATATATGCATTAGCTAACATTTAAGAGTGGAATAACTGATTTCAGGTTCACATGGAGAGGTTGGCATTCTTGAATTTAGGGCACAGGGACACGGTTCCAATTTCAAGAAGGGCTGAACCCCTTGGGCACTTGAACATATGCTTCCCAAACCTATCAGTGTCCCTCCTGGACTCTTTTCAAACTCAGCAAATGTATTGTTTCCATTGAAGTCACTGGGAGGGATGACAATCTTCACAGGTCATCTAATCCATGCACCTGCCTTTAGGCAGGGCTGCTCTTAAAACTATCCCAGACAGATGGTTCTTTGCTGTTCTCAAAATTCCTCAGAGAAGGTGGTTCCACAGGCTGCCACAATAATCCATTCCCATGTCTCCTAGGCACCCCCAGGACACTGAATCCTAAGCATTTAGTTAATAGCAGGTGGCAATGAGACAACTCTTTGTCTCTCCCCGAGGAATTGGAAATTGGCCAAATTAGCCATGGCGCAATTGCCAAAGTGTACAGGAACCCCAATGCTGCTCTGAGCTTCACAAATATCAAGTTAAGTGGGGGTATTTACTGTTCCCAGCTGACAAAATACCAAATTCAGCAATGAGCTGCGCATGTTCTACAATGCTCAGTCAGGGATTTATATGTCCAGTAGTAAATTATTATGCTTTTCAGTTTAAAAAAATGAAAAAATAACAAAAATATAAAAATAACTTAGAAATAAAATTCTATATCTTAGATGAAAGAACTGAGTCATAAAATATTTAAGAAATTAGAAAATATATTAAAACTCATAAGATGCAGAAATCAGGAAGCTATTTATAAATTTCAAAGTTTTTTTATTAAAAATAATATAGAAAATGAATGAACTAACTTTCAGATCATAATCCTGAAATGAATTAACTAAAACAAAGCAAAAAATAAAAATAAAGTGAAATGCTAAAAGTAGTGAGTTAGAAAATAAGCAACTTCACTTATATGCACACACACACAAAACTCACATCCCTTAGGCTTAGAGGAAAAAGAAGCAAACATAAAATGACAGAAATTCAAAGTATTTTTAAAATTATAAGTGAGTAATATCATAACATAGGTCAAAATCTTGATGAATGATACAGAGACATTTCAACTACTAAATGAATTCTAACAAAAGACAGAAAACACTTCAGTAGCACAATAATTGATGGAGAAATTTAAATTCTTCACAAAATTTACTAATAAAAAGCCCGAGATGTCCTTAAAGGTCAGTTTGCCCTGATATTTAAGGAACACTGTTTCTAAATTATTAAAAATTATTCTAGCGCATGTTAAAAAATAGGAAGTTTTCAAACTGGTTTTGGGGGCTAAACTGTGTGTCTTTTTTGTGTTTTTTTTTTCAATTTACCAATCTAATTATTATTTTAATTTTTTTCCCCTCTAAATATCAAATTTTTCACCGGATTTGAGTTCCACTGAGCTTTCTCCTTTTAACACCATTGGCAAAGTAGTAACTGGATCCAATACTTATTTTGCTCGTGAGAAAAATTAAATTATCTCTAAGTTGAAATAATAGAATGAAGAAGAACAGAAAGAACTTTACAATGCTATTAGTTGAGATTTTTGTCACTGGTATTATTCAGCTTTATCTGCATCCCTGAATGATAGGGGATACATTTTCATATTCATTGTATGAAGAGAAATATGAATCAGATACCATAGAAACTTTTTTTTCCCTGATTTTACAATCAATATCAGTTAACCTAATTGTCATAAAAATTACAACAGGACAATAATTTATAATGTTTCCTAGAGAAGGAATTTTGGAATGTAAGATAATGTCTAATTCTTAAAATAACTTCATTTGTCTTTGAATTCTATCTACTTTGGATCTCATTGTTGTGAAAATGTTTTTCTTTGATTATCATGCCCTTTCCCATAAAGAGCTTGCTTGCTAATACTATCTAAAATTGACAGGATAGGAGGTAGATGGCTTTTCTTCCTGATTGCTTGTCTTTCTCCGTATACCTTTTAACACATGTATTTTTCCTTCATCTTCTTTCATACCTCTCCTTGATTACTTTCAGCTTTACCTGTTTATCAGTACTCTATTGAATTACCATTGGTTTACACTGTTTTTACATTTGAAAGTATAGGATCTTGCTCTTCAATGTAGTCATCTTAGCACACCCTTCACCAAAGCATCCATAATTTTCAACCAGAGTTATTTGTGTTCTCTCTTTTAAATTAAAAGGAAAGGGGGAGGGGAAAGGAAGGAAAGAATGAAGAGTAGCAGTTAGATAAATGAAGAGAAGGATTAGACAAAGATGAGCAATATCAAGGGAAACCATAACTGGATTTCTAGTTATGTGCAAGCGTAGATGTTTCATCAAAAGAATCACCAAATTTCTTCTAGATACTCCACAATCATCACATGGTAAGTGAGAATGACCTACAGTGGCAGTTCAAGAAACATAAAATATTTATAAGCATATCTCAAGTCTTCTTTTACACTCTAATATTGGAAGGAAGAGTCAGTATCCCTGATAAAATGACTTTCACCTCCATGTATATCTCAATGGTAAGTCTGCATTGCTATCTCTAGACCACATTTGGACATTTAGCAGAAAGGCATTGTGGAAGACAGTATAATTTGGTAGACAACAAAGACACAATATCCTAATCCCCAAATCTATAAATATATTATATGATAGAAAGAAATTTTGTAGATGCAAATAAGCCATAGGCTTTTGTGACAGAGTCATTATCTTAGATTATCTAGGTGGTTCCCATCTAACCACATAGACCTTTAAACATCAGAGAACAATTCTTAGCTATGGTCAGGAGACTTAATTATGGAAACTGGTGAGAGGGTTTATGTTTCAGGCTTTAAGGATAGTGGGAAGGGTTCAGAGCTACAGAATGTGAAAACCTCAGGAAGGCAGAGAAAACAAGAAACATTTTCTCCAAGAATTTCTAGAAAACAATGCAGCCTTGCTAACACAATGATTTTGACCATTGAGACCAATGTTGAATTTCATTCTACAAAATAATCATATGACAAATTTGTGTCATTTTATATTACTAAGTTTTTGTTACAGGGTCAATAGAAAACTGACATAAGCATCATACACTAACACTGGCAAGACCACTTTATAGTTGATAAATAATACTCAGCATTTCAAACCAATGTGAGAATAAAGAAGGGAGAAAGTCCAGGGTATTTTGTTTCTCCTGTCCTACTTTTCCCTTTTGAAAGATGACCTGATATGTTTATATATCATAAGCGCAATCCTACTTATGTACCAAATATAATGTTCTTATTGTTTCTATATTCACAAGTAAACAACAAGTATTGCTAGTTTGGAAGAGTTTACTCAATTTACAACTACCAAGTGCACTATAAAAAAGTGATGCAAGGAGGAAATGATACTCAAAGCATAATGTAAAGGTTTAGTTTTTAATCTGGACACTGCTCCTTGGTGGCTATGGCTCAAGTCTGGTTTATCTCTGGACATGATTTTCTTCATCAAAAATATGACTGAATTAGAAGATGACTTTGGTGCTTTCTACTCCAACACATCGAGATTCTTATGTAGACACAGGTCCTTAAAATATTTTCTGCTTGAAGGTGGGATCAGCACAGATGCCACACATCAGGTATTTTCTGTGAATCTGCTTATTTTTGAAAGTTGAAAGCAATCTTTAAATCTGTATGTTCATATTATGCACTTTTGAAATCTGATGGTCCTTCGTCATTTGAACCTGGTAGATTACTCACACAGAAGTGTTCAGCAGTAGTATTGCTGATGTGTGAAAATCAAGATACACATAAAACACACCAAAAACATAAAGTTGACTTGACTTGCATTTCTGCATACCTAGACACTTCCTGTTTTGAACTCTGACAAAAAGATAGCAATATTTTTTTCTCACCCTTTAAGTTCCTTAAATGAATTCTCATGAAATTCACAACTCCATTATCTCTTGTAAAATGCCTTTATGAAGTTATCTAGGCAATTAATAGTGCAACACAATAATTGATATTTGACTCATTTTTACATACATCACTGATCTAATATAATTGATCTAATATAATCTTGTACTTAAGACTAGTCAATAATTCTCCAATTTTTCACAAGAAATGATTAAAAGGTATTTTCAGTGACATCACACTTTGGAAATCATTGTACCCCAAGTTCTCTTTTTTTCCCTTAGTTCACACATTACCCTCAATAGAGTTTTCCTTCTATCCCAGAGAACTTGTGCTATAAAGTCTTCTTACTTCCCAATAGACCAAGCTTTTCTATATTTATTCTTGTGTAGGAGTTGCTTCTTAGCTTTGTAGCGTCAGACCCCTGTTCCTCCTCTTTTTGGAAAAACTATTCCTCTTTGAAGATGTGGTTCAACTTATCATCTCTCAATATACTCACTCACTTTAACTCTTCTACACATTCTTTCTCATAGATGTATGTATACATCTCCTTTGTAACATATTGCATAGCAAAATATTTATTATATATTTTTGATTTTTTGGTATTAGTAGTCTATGATTTACTTGGGAGCAGAGACCTCTGAATCAAATGATAAGTAACACATTTTTTCCCCTCAGAAAGTTATTCACAGCAACTCTTGATTTACCTTACCTAAATTCTGTGACGGTCATATAATAAGCTCTTAGTAAATATTTATTTAATAAACAAACCAAGTAATCTTATAACTTCTTGTGTCATTACTAGAATACTGACTCACTAAAAAAGAGAGATCACAGAAAATCTAGGAGATAATTCTCCTGTTAGGTTTCACCATCTCGGCTATTTTTCAGTTATCAAAGGAACAGAAATTGAAATCACACAAAAAAGTTATGTAACCCGCAAACCTACTAATATGAAAATGTGCATTCAAGATTGATGAGCTGTTATTTAATTAGAACCACGTGAATAGATGTAGAACAGCATAACATGATGAACTTATCCTCTCTTGACCAACTGATGTGTTATGGGATCCCAGACAAATTAATTACACCTTTCGCTTTGTATTCCTTTCTGGTTATCAAAAAGAACAGAGCATATTTCACAAAGACAGTTTTGAGAAGTAAAAAAGAAAATTGCTTAACACTGAAAGTCAGAAGACCCACGTTCTATATGTAAATATAACATGAATGAGATGTGATCTTGGGGAAGTGATTGTCACTCTAGTTCTCTCATGCCATTCAGTTATTCCCATATCCACTTTCCCCCCACTTATAGCACACCTGGTAAATATGGTACAATAATTGGAGAACATGGTAGTTAGCTAAGTAAAGCATCACCTTCAAAACCAGGCATAGGCTAAGCAAATAGGAAAAGGGATAGATTTTCTGAAAATCTAGGCTGTGCCTCTTACAATCTACCTGTGGGCTTGAACAAGATACTTGGGGTTGAATTTTCTCAATTATAAAATTTAGACAGGACTGTTTACCTTCCGTGAGTCTGAATTTGGTCAGCTGTGCAAAACATTCAGCACAGCACTTGGATCACAGAATTTAATCAGTGACAGCCAAAAATTAAAATGTTAACTGTGCTAGATGCAGGCAACAAATAAGATATGTCCCAGGTCTGAAAGTTAAAAGTTTACCACTGAATCTTACATAACTTAACTGTAGAACTGATTGTCAGAAGGTCTGTGAATGGCATGAATATCAGTTTTTTTAGTGTATTTTAATACATACTCTGGAACAAAAAGCACTGGTTAGTATCTGAACATCTTAACTGCAAATTCCATAGGATCTTACACATGACCATCAGAAACGGGTTTAAAGTTATGCCCAAATACACAGAGCCCAAGTAACCTACACCATGATGCCCTAATGTACCCTCAGTATTGGGAAAACGCTTTATGATAATGTTTTCTGAAAATTGTCAGACATGACTGAAAGATATTATTACTAAATTCATCCTCAAAAACAGTATCCTAGATACTATTACAATCATCCCTATTTTTCAAATGAGGAACTTAGGTAAAGAGAAGTGTGATCAAGGTCAGGGTGGCAAACAGAAATTCAGATACAGGAAGTCAGACCCCAGACTCTAAGCTTCAGGTCTCAGGTGTGCTGGAAGATGATAGGAACCCTCCACAAGCTGTCAGGAAAACTGGGTCTATAGGTATGTGGGTATTTTTGAACAAGCTGTTTGCTGACTATGTTCAACTTTTTGAAATGAAGGATTTTAGGTCAAATATTAGCTCCTCACTATCTAAATTAATCACAATTATTATCCTGATTCACCTATTATTGCTCTCCTTTCTGTGTCATTCTAATTCTAAATACTCAGCATTTTGAATGACAGTGATTAGAGTCTCCATTTTTTTTATATTTACTTTTTTAAACTGCTGTTTTCTTTTGTTTTTTCCTGGCATGTGTTATGTTGGCAACACAAACAATTGTGTATACATCTATGAGTTTGTATATGTTTATGCTACTCTTGCTTATTTCCTTTGTTAGAAGCAATATTAATTTATAAAACAAACACAAATGGAAAGGAAACAAAATTAGGCAGACCAGATTTTACCAACAATAGGAACCTCACAATTACATTTGACACATTTGTTCTTGTGTTTTTTCCACCCCCGCCCTCACTGGAGCATTCACTATCTCCCTTTTTAAATTTTTCTCTGTAGGATATACTGCCATCTGACATATAGATTTGTTGTAATTATATGCTGTTTCTCTACTCACTAGAATGTAAGTCCCATAAGAAAGGTTTTTTTTGTCTATTTATTGCTTTGAATCAACAACTATCTCAGTGCCGTCACACAGTGGGCATTCAATAAGCTTTGACAAATGAAACAAAATGGTTTGACAAAGGCGACTTTCTGGGGACCATGGACAACATTGTATTGAACTTCTTTGCTTTCTCACCTCACTTAATCATCATCTAGCCAAGGTAGAAGCCCAGGAGTAAGCTGTAGCTCATTCCTCTAACCTCCCCCTGAACTGTCATGACAGTTGTTATCATTCTCCTTAGACTCCTTAGACTGGTGCAAGTGACCCCCAGACTAATTGTCTCCTAGCACCCATCTGCCCACCAGGCCTTAGAGAGATCTTTAATCAATATATATTGGTTTGTTCCCTTGTTATGCCCTTCATGGATTCTCAGGGTCTTCAGTATAGAGTCTGAGGGACTTCAGAACAGAGTTTAGAAGGAAACAAAAATCATTTTAACCTGACCATATAATTTTTTCCTTTTCCCTTTTTTTTTGAATTCTCCATTTGGTCTTTTTGTAGTCAGTGAATTGTTTGTCTAAAATATCCTTAAATTCATGGTTTAAACAGAAAAAATCCACTAACAGTCTGCCCTAACCTTGCTTTTGCTAGAAAACTTACATTTTTGTGAACATAGCAAACCATTCTAAACCCCTTCCTTCCACTGTGTTTTTCACCTAACTCCAATAAGACTGATTTCTTTACAAATACTTTACCTTTGGTTTATAGACTGATGTTTAATGGAATGAATAGCATAGTGCTTGACATATAAATATAATGTCTGACATATTCAGACATTCAGTACTGAATAAATAAATGAATAAGAAATACCACAGATGTTCTATCTAAAAAAGCCTTATCATTCTCACTTAAAACATGTTTAAAGAAATCAGATCTCAAGGTTTCATCAATGACAGTTTAGAATTTTCCTAATCTTACCTACACAAATCTTGTAGCCTGTCTAGGTGTCTGTTGACTTCGAAAGTGACTGCAATGCTGAGATCATTCCTTCCAAAGGTATCTTCTTACATATTTCCAAATAGACATCCACCTTGAGCCTAACACATTAGTGAGGATGCTGCTGTAACAGACAAATTTGGATAGTAACTGAATGCACACACCTGAGTTGTATTTCCTTGATCTGCCAGAGGCGAACCAGAAGCAATAGTATCCCCATGCCACCTGTGATCAAAAATGTAGAGCCTGGGAGATTCCAGGATAGTAGGACGTGGGGTAGTTTGTTCCCAGGATTGCTTTAGAAGCAAAAGAAAAGTTTTCTTTAGAATCAGGGTGTCACAACAGCTGCCTGAAGACACCACACATCCAAAATTAGGAGTGGGAACTAAGTCGAAGAATCAGTTAATCAGTGTCTGGCTTCCTGAACCACCTTAATGAAATAAAATGCCAAAATTCACAGATACATTGACACTCCTGCTGACAGCCTAAAATAGCATCAACTTCCGACTGAGCGAGCCAATTGTTAGCTATTTCATTGAACTCTTCTGCCTGATGACATATCAATAGGGTGACCTTATTTTCAAGATGAGTTCCCTTCTCCTAGTTCTTTCTCATTCCCACTTTGGCAATAAGACTGGAGTTGGCTTTTTCTAAGGCTCCCTATGCTACAGGATGCCACTATAGATGGATGAACAGAAATTAAAAAGAAGCTATTTTCACATGTGAAAGGAGGCAGCACTAGATGGGGATGAAACATTGTGAGAAGGGGGTTTCTGGATGTAGATATTGCTAATATTCACAAGAACCAGGTTTAAAATCAAGAAGGAACAGAGGAATAGAGATGTGTATCTCAAGTGCTGTTCACAAAAATAGTATTACATTCAGCACTTGTCTTATATCATCTGGAGTAAGTGGCCCAGCTGGGCACTATTATCCTTGTAGGGGAGTGGAGCCAAAACAGTGTCCCTGCAGACAGCTGGTGTATTGCAAACAAAGTGATGGCACATCTGGATTTCAGTGGTGAGACCCTTCAATCAGGGGAAATCAAATCAAAATTTTAAATCCCCCATGATAGGCAAAGGGGGATACAAATTGGGATTTTTGAGTCATTATGAGCACAGATTTTCTAAGTCCAATCTTCTGCCAAGACAAGTTAACTAACCTTATGCAAGTTACACTCAAAGCTCCAGTATGTGCAGGGATAAAGAATCAAGTTCTGGGTATAAACTGCAAGTCCAGTCATTCTAGACTCTGAGCAAACTCTTGTACTTTACTTCAGTTCTCTCATGTGTAAAAGAACAGTACCTACTTCATATCATAGTCAAGAATGGCAGGCAAAACTTGAGGTATGTAGGAAGAAATCAATATATGCCAGTCTTTAAATAAAATCATTAGTGAGGATACATGGGATTAAGTCAAACTAGAGGACCTCTATTGCAAGCAAGAATTTTGATGGAGTGGCAGAGAGATTTAAGAACTTGCCCAGCTCTAATTCCTCATTTAATTCTTTGGAGAACAAGATAAATGGGATGTGGACTCTCAGTGATTTTACAATAAAGTAGACGATATGTGTATAGAATACACACAGACCTATGTTTGACATCTATATATGCTATATGCATATAGATGAGAAATAAAGGCCATACATATTATGACTAAAATACAAAAGTAACAGGAATTAGGAAGTAATTATCACTCAAGAATTGGAGATTATCTCTCTTATATAACCCACTTTTTAAAAATAAAAAAGTGACACTTGTAAATAGATTTTATATCTGGATCCGAAACTTAGGACAGAAATCTTCATTCCTTTTAACTATTTGTATTAACAAGCTAGCTTAAGTTAAATTCAAGAAAGCAGTGATTTCAGGATTGCTGTTTTACTCATATTCCTGTTCTCTACCTCCTGACAAGAGGACACTAGAACATATATAGTCCAGGCTTGATCATTCTCTGATTGGGCTGCATGGTTGGAAAACAATTCCTGAAGGGCCCCACATTTTCTTGATTGCAATGCTATTCCCAAACAGAAAAAGACTATTCCAGCAGACTACAAACAAAGAAAAATTAACTAACTTTTCTACTACCTGCAAGTCTCTCTAGTACCAGTGCAGTCTTTGTTCTGCTGAAAAAAAAAACAAAAAACAACTCCCTATCAATTATGCTGACACTGACAGTAAAGCTATGTGGTGGTTGGTTTTAATTTTTTTGTTCTTCACATCTGAGATGAGAAAGTGGGCTATGATTCATCCTGCACAATCTGAGTCAAATTCATTTTTGTTTCTTTTCAATTAGCTCTTCTGCATTCCACATTAAAAAGCAAGAGTAGTTTGCTCAGCAAATGAGACAACTGTGGTATGTCTTTGTGTGTTGCTTTCTCACACACAATGATTGGAAAACTTTTTTTTTTTTGCATTCTCTAATGATATTCCAATAAGAAGAGGACATCATAATAAAACAAAGTGTTCATTTAAAAAGAGACAAACATTACCATTAAAAATTCAGAGGAATTCATTACTATACACTAATCTTGAGTGGCACAGATCAAGCCAGCTGCTACTATGGGAAGTGACATCAACATCTTTTAAATTTTAGATCTTTTACAATTTAGGATGCATTTTCACATCTATTTATTTAATGTGATCCTCATAATAAGTAAATAAAAGATAGGGATACTAATCTTTTTTTGACAGATGAAAATGCTAAAATTCAAGATTAAGAGTTTAAATAAAATCACTGGAAGTACATGTTGTTTAATGAGTCTAAAATAAGAATTTGATTTCCTCCTTTGGTTAACCTGTCCTTGGTTTAATTGGTTTCTCTGGCAAAATGATAACTCTAATCTGCAAACGGCTGAAAAAATGTTTAAATAATGCATAGCAATATGTTCTAAAACATATTGTGAATGTCAAATGTCAGTAATGACACTCAGAAAAGAGACAACTTACACTAGGATTTA
This sequence comes from Uropsilus gracilis, assembly GCA_004024945.1. Lineage (NCBI taxonomy): Eukaryota > Metazoa > Chordata > Mammalia > Eulipotyphla > Talpidae > Uropsilus > Uropsilus gracilis. The sequence goes on along the minus strand of PVHY01000355.1, from coordinate 230,561 downwards.
TTAACTCTGAGTACAGTGCTTATTTCATTATGCCATATAGTAGAAGAATGAATTATTCATTTTTATGAAAGTGATGTATTATCTACATTGAAGACGATTATCTGTTAATGGTTACCAATATTAATACCACATATGTATGCCAAGAATCATTAGTGATAACACTAACCCAGGGAAATCCTTAAACACTGATGCCGTGCTATCCAATTCAGTATACAATATTTCTTAAATTATACTATATCTTTTAATTTTTATTAGATAATACTTGAAACTACTTCAAATGAGTGAGCTGTTCTCATAAACCTTTAGAACTGGACACACACTGACTGGAGCATATAACAGTCTAGCAAATAAAATTTTCAAGTTCCTTTTTTAGTCTTTTGTGAACTCTGAAGTAAGCAATGATATAATACTACGTAGGGAATCTGTTTCCCTATTTATCCACATGTTAATGGTATATAGAGGACAATAAATGGAAAGTGTTTGAGGCAAACCAATTAAGAGGCCAAAAGATCCCAACAGATAATGTAGTCCAGTCTCCTGAGAAATGAGGCTCACATGAGAGTGGTTTGGCCTAAGATGTCACAGAAAGTCAGTAGGACTGTGTCAAGAATACAATCTGGTCTCTGAAAGCTTGATGCTCTCTCTTTATACCACTACTCTGCCTCTTATGAAAATATGATGACCCCGTGGTATAGAAACAACTGTTCATTTCAGGTAACTTTGCTCAATGGGTAAACCTGAGGATATCAATTAGCCATGATATTCAGTCAATATGCTTTCTTTTGAGATCTCTACATCCCTCACAAACAGTTTACCTACCTACATGGTAAAATTTATGAAGGTGGCCTTCAATGTTTGAAGGATAAGAAGCTCTTAAGTTATTTCTACTTAGTGTTTCCCTAAATTTTGCCATCATTCTAATATTGAATAGGAGAGAGAGAGGTGGTAATGGTTAATAACTATTTTCTATTACTTTCTGCCTATGGCATGCTCTTAGTCTTCCTCAAGGAAGCACTCTATCACGGTGTATCTGTTCTTTCTAGTGGATTTTTAATAAATGATCTCACTTCTAGATAGAAATAAAGTCTAGGATGAATATAAATTGAAGTTAGTACGGCCCAAATGAAGAGTGGGATCAGAACCGTACTCTAAAAATCTCAGAGAAGTTAATGTAACATGATTAATAAGAGATAAGAACTAGAATAAGTTCTTACTTACATTTGAATCTGCTTCTGCAATTTTCCACTTTATTAGTCTGAGATTTTCTGCTTGCTTTTCTTCCAAAGCATTAAACTGTCTTTGCTGAGAACTCTAACCACAAAAAAGTGCATTGCCAATGAGACTACAAATCATAATGGATGTCTTTTCATTTGGATAATGCTTGCTTTTTATCTGGTACAGGTTAACAGACAAGAGTGATAAAATTCTCTGAATTTATATGAAAATAGTTTTTTTTCTTACTGTTAGTGATGAACTCTGATCTTTATCATATCCCTTGCTATTAGAGGATCTAAAAAATGCTTTCTTCCCCTAGACATTATGTTACCTTACATCAATTATCAACTGTAGTATACCTTACAATGACTGGTGCAGAGTAGACACTCAGTAAAAATTTGTAGACAAATTAATCCATTCAGTGAAAAGCACAACAGAGGTCAATCAAGTAGAACTCCACAGATGTTCAAACAGTGGCTGTGCTGACAGTCAATTAATTATGACTTTTGACAATTCTACTGTCACTTCAAAGTATGGAAGGAGATGATTATCTGTGTGTTTTAGAGAAAGTTGTGGGGACACTGCAGGTGAGGGGGAAGGAAGGTGGTTTGAAGGGAAAAGGGACTTGAGTTCACAGTTATGAGTATTAGTGTGTTGTTTCAGATCAGAACATGCATAATTAGCACTTGCAGGTTCAGGCCTCAACTCACACAACCAGAGCAACCTATAAACTGATATTTTTCTTTTGCCATACACAGTGTGTATTCAAGAATATCAAGTTTGTTTTACAACTATTAGATAAAAATTATTTGATTGTGAAGTTGGAATATTTTCCCTATTTTACTTTTCATTCTCTAATAACTTAATAATGAGAATGGTGATCTGAAGTTAACTGAATGAGTGGGTGTTTGCTGTATCAACAGAAAGAAACACCTGGTGGTGATTCACAGTCTTGAGGAGTCAAGTTTAAGTGAATATCATTTACAACTTGTTGTTATGGAAAATATATTTAAGCATGGGGGAAAGGATGTCTTTCAGTGTAATGCCATGTCCATCACATTTAATTGAGAGTAGAACTGAAGAAAGTTGAGGATTTAAGAGATTGCCCTGGGGACCAAGGACTACAGAGGAGTGTGGGCAAATATGATCTAGAATTTAAAAGAGAATTTTAACTATATAATATAATCATTTAATGTATCTCAATCCTTAATTTTCACAGAAAATATATAGAAATGACATCAAATTCAAGGTTGTTCTTCTAATTTTGACTAAAGTGCATTGAGTAGAGAAAGCCTGTCTTACACTACATTAACCAGTGTCGTTAACATATATATATGTATATATATAACATATATATGAACAAAAATGTCTGAGTTAAAATTTATAGCTACCATTAAGAATTAACAGCATTAAGTATACTTAATTCAGTAATTTTCGTCATGTCTAAAAATGGGAGGATTTTTCTAGAAAGTTTCAAAATTTTATGACTCTCACAGAGTGTTAAATAAATATTTGTTAAATGAACACATTATTCACCCACTACAGTTTATGTATACCATGTTCTGCCACAGGGGATATAGAATGTCTGCTTGCAACTTTGATTTATATGTTCATTAATTAAACAAATACTAAATATCTTCTTAGTTCCAGAAATTGTTCTAGGACCAAAGATAAAGGCACATCAGTGAATTAAAAAATATTGCCTTCAATCAGATTTACATTTTATTGGGGACAATAAAAAATAAATATTACAAAGAAGTAATTTGATGAGAGTGAGTAAAAGAATTCTTTTGCATTTGAAAATCAAGAAACTTAAGATAGTATCTATTCATAGTTCATAATAAGTTATTGATTTTTCTCTATACTTTGAAGGGCAATGTGCTTTGTACCAAGTATGAAAAAGGTGTGTCCAGGCCTGGCTAATATAAATGGCAGACCCAATCTACTTCTTCTCTACGGTGAACATCCCTGTCATTCCTTTTTCCGTTAGCAGAAACAGATTCCTGCCTTGCTTAGAAAGGAAATGTTGGCCACTGAGTTCAAAACACTCCCATCTGTTTGACCTTGAATGAGTCATTTGGGCTTCAGTTTTCTGGAAAATGAGTGATTGTCCTAGATAGAGTCTAAAATTATATTCTTTTTTTATGATATCATAAATCTAGGTTTCTAAATCAATGCCTAAAAACACATTATATAGTCAAATTAATTAAAAATTAACGTGTGCTAAGATGGAACACATCAAAAGCTTAAGATTATTATTTATTTAGAGCTATAAACATATATTGCCTGAAGCGAACATTTTACCAGAAATCGCTACCACAAAAAGGAAATATATTTAATGTCTTATTAACTAGAAGACACTCTCATGACCCACACACACCTTAAACAAAAAGTTGTAGAGAAAAAAGTAAACAAACAAGAAATCAATTTTTTACAAATCAATGCAACCTTTTTTTCAAAGTCACTCATTTTCTTCTACTGATGCTTTGATTTTTTGATTATCTTTTTTTTCTGTGTAAATAATGTTCTTTAGGCACTGATTTCTATTTCTATTAAAATAATTGTATATCTTGAGACATTTCTCAGTTTGCAATTGGCAGGAACACTTTGGAAACCATTTTCTTCATATAAAATAAGAACAATGAAATAATAATCACTTAACACCTTCCCAAGTCCTCTAAACACTCTTCAAGCATTTGCTCTATTCTTTACTACCATGACAAAGTTAAAGCACAGAGTTTGTTAATTGAACTATCTTAGACCCCATAACCAGCCCATTGAGAATATGCTAAGACAGCATAATGGAGGGGAAAGAGAACAGGATCTTTAGTTCTTCACTGGGTCTCCATGGAATTTTGCCACTACAGAATCTATGAATGCCAAGAGTGGTGGAGGGCCTGAGAGGAGTAGTCGCTTCTCACTCAGATCCTTTGTTTCTTCATATGCCAAATGGAAATAGACATACTGTTTTTCAGGGTTGATGACAAGATCAAATTATGTAACAAGTATAAAACTGCCTTACAAAGTATGATGCAAATGTTAATGGTAGTCATGTAATAATCATGATAATCTAAAGGTATGTCAGAAAAAGGGAGCATACTTAGGACTTATTTCTAGACAAGTTTAGACACGTAATTCTATGAATGTCAGAGTTGGACAATAACTTTCAAAATTTAATTTTCTTGTCCATGATGTGCTTGAATACCTAGTCCCACTTGTCCATCGAGGGTTTATTATGCACTGATCTATACTCTGCCAAGAACTTGTTTCTGAAAAGGATAAAATGCTATTTGTTATATTAAATGGGAGTTTGCTAGCTTCTCTTCACTTGCCTTTCTTGCTTCCTTTGGTAAACAAATATTCACTTTAATGCCATTTCCACATAGCAGTCCTCCAATAGGAGTGAGACCAGGTTTTCCTTTCTCCTTACCTTCCACATTCTACCTTAAGTAGTGGTTTCCAGTTTCCCAAGCAAATTAATTCATATCCTCTAAGCACACTTACTGATTGTTCTTGCAAGCCTAGGAAAAAATGAACTATCATCACCATTTTTGGGAGCACTCATTAATATTCACTAGGCCTCCAATTCTCTCTCAGTTGAAAAATACACTGCACCAAGCACAATGAAATGGTTTTATAAACAGTATATCTATTAGACTGACTATGTGCCAGGTCCCCACTATTTTTTATTTTCCACTTCCGAATAAGTGTCATTTAAAGTTGTGAAGTATAGTTCTCCTACAATAAACTTCTGGCTTTATACAAAAATTTTCAATATACTTCACTGACGATACAGATAAACAAAACATTCTCAGATATATGCCAAATTCTGTGAAGAGAACTTACCTAATGCTGTTCTGAGGACAGGGATTCTTCAAATAGCTCACTAAACAATTTTAAGACTCACACACTTCAGTGTTTTAAAAAGAAGAAATAAAACAAAACCATGTAAACAATGCCAAGATAATTACAGCTTCCTACATAAAAATAAACTGTTAAATATTTTCCATCCTTCATCAGATACATTGCAGCATCCATTTTCAAATAGACTATATGCCAAATGTGTTTTCTCTGGTTTTAGGTTCTTCATACACAAACACAATCATTTGGAGAGACTATTGCCAACGTCATGGGCATAAACATGTGGACTCTGTCACCTGTAAACAGGTTTTCTCCTTTGGGATGTATAGAAATAATAACTTAAACACTAGGTGTTACATTAAAAACTCTTCAGCAAGTTCAGAATTATCTCAAAGCTATCTTGGATACAAACTCAACTTTCCTTTATATTCACCACCACCCCACCAAACACACACACACACACACACACACACACACACACACACATATCTATCTGAAATATATAAGCTTCAATGCTTGTCACTAGCCCTATGTGTCACAGTCTTATAGGGATATTTTTTCTCCTTAATTATAATAGCTAGTATTAAAAATTCACCCTTTTCTATATTGAAATCTGAAGTTTACTCTATTTTAGACTAACTCCCTTTGTTCTTTCCATTTGTCTATTCCTGTAACTGAGAGTCCCCTCTAGCCCAAGGAAACGGACTGTTTCAAGAGGCAAGAAGGTGAGACCATGCATGCAATCAGGTAGCAGATGATTTGGACTAATGAACAAATCACTGGAGTCTGATTTACAGAATTTGATGAGACTTTTCCCTTACTTTTCACCTCTTTATATTTGATCTTTTTCCTCTACTGAATAGTTTTTTGTTGTTTCATTTTGTTTTTGACCACTCAACAGTGCCTTTGTCAATGGAAAGATACTTGGGGATCTGTTAATGCCCAAAATGACAACCAAATAGATAGGAAATGTTTACAGCATGAAAAATTTTATCTTTCTTTTGAAAATACCAATCCAACTGCTGTATTATGGTTCATCTTGAGAGGTATTTACCTGATACCTTAAACCAAAACAATTTTTGATAAAAATGGAAGGAGGGAAGGAATGGAAAACTGAAGCTAGCACTACTTTTAAAGATATTTAACTAAAATTATTCAGCTGACATTCACTTGAAGGTTCCTGCTTGAAATATTTTATCAAGAACAAAATTGAGAAAATAAAGTGAACTCTAGCTATCAGTGATTTTTCTTACTCAAGGCCAACAAAAGGGCTATAGTTAGCTAACTTGGTTAACAGGGTTAACTAGATATGTTTTCTTCCTAAAGTAGGCATCTCAGTCATGGCAAAAAGCTTATGGTGTAGTATCAGTTAACTTAGGAGTTAATGATAGCTAAAAATATATTGTCCATAAAGTCCATGCTACTAAAATTATCACCCTGATGGTCTCTCACTTGAAGGTCATTATTTCAGAAGGGAAAACAATTTTGTCCTCCTCAATTAGGCAAATATGTATGTACGTATGTACCTACCTATGTACCTATGTGTGTATGCATGTATCCATCCATCCATCCTGTTTGAAAATAAGTTGGAAACATGATGGTATCTTCACCCAAAATACTTAAAAGTTTGCTCCTAAAAATGAGGCTATTATTCTGCATAACTATAATATTATTTCCATATTCAAGGTATTAACGTTGATGTATTATCCAATATAGATATCATAATCAAATTCCTCTGACTTGCTCCAAATATTTCATAGTTTATTTTGTTTAATTTTTTTCCTAATTTTTTTTGGATCCAGAATCCAATCAAGACACTCCTTGTATTTGATTGGCATGTCTCTATACTTTGAATAGTCTCTTATGACACTGATATCTTTGAAGAGCTCAGGACAGTACCTTGCTGAATCATCCTGGATTTGTCTATTTCCTAAATACAGTTTAGTTTAAATATTTTAAGTTTAAATATTTTAGCAAGAGAGTTACATTGGTGATGCTGTGTACTTCCTACTACATCACATAAGTGCTCACATATCAGTTTTTTCCATTACATTGATGCTAAAATTCAGCACTTGTATTAAAGAGATTTCCATTAGACATCTCCATTGCAAGGATATATTATCTCCATTGTTCTTAATTTATCAGTGAGCTGATCTTTTCACATTCTTTCCAAAACTATTAAGCATACTGCAATTTCAGTTCCTTACTTAGAAAATCATTTAAAATGCTGAGGAGAGTTTCATAACAACAAAAGTATTAAATAAATGTACATGTATAAATCATTTCATTGAAGAGAAAAAGAAGAAAGGACTGCATAGGAAGAAAGCAGTATTACTACAGGTAAATCTGTTTCATTGGCTCCATTTACATCTGTCAAAGCAGAAGATCTTTGACACTTGCTGTCCCACAGCAAATCAGCTACAGTGTTAAAAAAATCCTAGCATTACAGACAAATTGATAGAAAAAGAGAGTAGGTAATGGGAATGGTAATACAGGAGACATTCTTTCAGGGTTATATTTGGCAATGTCATTTCCAACCCTGAATAGAACTAAAGTACAATTCTAATAGAGAACAAGAGAGGATTCTTAATCATCTCTCTTGGGTCAGGTCTTCTTGATGCAAACTCACTCATATATTATCTTCCCCTCATCTTCAGGATGAATTACCCCCTGTGTCTTCTATGCTCACATAGCACCTTGAGTAGACCTGATACAATGTTGATATCTACACTGATATCTCTTTCATAAATGCTTCTCTCCTGTCCTTCTCAGGGATCTGGAAGCCCCATAAGGGCACAACATCTGCAACTAGATGTCACTAACATCCAGCACATTGGCAGGCACGGGAAATGCACTTAGGAAATATTTAAAGAGAGGGTTAGTAGATGACAGTTATGTTGACTTGTTCCTTTGTTTTTTGCTTTTATCTAGTAACAGATGGATTTGGCATTCTAAGGCTGGCATTCTGACTATGGAGTCATATATTTGTGATCACTATGAGTGCTACAGTTCTGATAATACTTGATTTCAATGTATAAGGATGCAGTTTATAAGCTAGAGTCCCTGGCCTTTAGTCAGACATTAAAATTCCTAGTTAGGATTGGTTTCAACCTACTTTTCCAACCTTATTTCCCAACAATTATTCCTTCCAAAATTTGTGCTTCATTCCAATGTTTTATAAACCATGTTTTGTTAAACTCACCTTATTACAGATGGTCTTCTTTCTCTGGTCTTCTCACTGCCAACTTTCGGTTGGCATACTTTGAAAGATTTACTCTAAGGCTAACTACTCCATAAACATGCTTCAGTCCCTGCCTAGGAAAGTCTTTCACCCTTCTCTAAATTCTCAAATAACTTTGACTGATCTTTACTAAGTCACTTGTCAATTTCCATCTGTATTAGAACTAAGCGCTATAACTCTGTCCACATGCCCTGTTAGACTGTAAGCACCTTTAAATGTAAGACCCATATCTGCCTGTCCCCATATGCCTCCAACACTTGCATATAATAGGCAAGTGCTTTCCACATAGAATACATCTTCCTTCAATAATGCTGGCCTGGATTCAGATTTTGTTCATTCTGTCTCCAGAGAAAAGAACACCCATCTAAATTTCTCATCATCTCTACACAAAATCCTTCTCTAAATACATAGTATCAATTTTTAGAGGTGATGGGTATGTTTACTACTTGTAGTATGATTACTTGTAATATGAGTATATAAAGCTCTATATTAATCAGGTAAAAAAAATTGCATACCTTTTTCACCTCAATAAAACCAGGGAACAAGATCAGAGATTTTGGAAAAAAAAAAAAAGACAAAACTGGAGTCTGTACTGTAATCTAGTCCTGCAACTTATTAGCTGGCACATTACTTAACACTTCTATGCCTTAATTTCTTATTCGGGAAGTAATCATAACATTTACTTCATATTAACTTCTGCAAGGATGAAATTTGTTAATTTCTTTAAAGTACATATATAGTACTACCATTTGTAAGTGCTCAATAAAGACTAGTTTGTATTCAAAATTCTCTCCCATGGATAATAATCCTCATCTTGTAATAATTATTTAACAGTTGGTGACATATGTTCTATTTTTGCTAGAAACTTAAATTTAAATCAAGTATTATTAATGGATTTCTAATGGGCATGTCTTGTTTTTTGAAATAAATTTCATCTCCCAAGAGCATGGGAAAACTTTGATTATTGAGCATATTCTACATGCCAGGAATTTGGCTAAGTGCTTTCTATAAATATTTAATTCAATGCTCACAATAACAGTATAACCTAGCTATTATTTTGATTTTATAGATAAAGTAAAAGAAAAATGAAATTTTACAGAGTAAGTGATTTGTTCAAATTTTAGCTAGTAAGTAGTAATGCTAAGCCAGTACTTAGAGGCAAAAATAGTATTTAATTCATATCTGTTTTCCAGAGTGTTTAATATGTACTCATTTGCACAATTAATTCCTATGCTCATTTTTCTTTATAGCTATGTATACTAAGTTTCTATGATATTTGAAGCACATATACTTGTTACATTAGCTTTTGATTTTTAATATACCCTAACATAGAATTTTTCACTATACCTTTGATTGCTTTAAGTTCCCCTTAGACTCCATATTAACTTTTCTCCCTCATCAATGAGAAGAGCATAAAACATTTATTTTAATATAACTTGTGACTTTTTACTTTTCCTTTATTTAGGTATTTGTGTTAATCTCCACCAATTTATGCTTAGCGTTTAGCTTAATCATTGTACTTCTCTGAGTTAATGCTTTCCTATAGTGAACTTACTAATACCAAGAGAGGTGCCCCTCTATGCTTTTGATAGGAAATGCGTCTCAGACAGAGAGAAAATATGCTAGTGTTGCTCAGTCAGTGAGGGGCAGAGAAGGGACCAGATCCAGAACTCTGCATTCCCACCACTATGCTTTTAGCTAAACTACACTGCCACCTGTATACAAATAAATGTCAAACTTTTATATTCCAATACCTGCCAGTCTATCCATAGTGTGTTTCTGAACCAATGCATCAGTTCACCTGTTATCTCATATTCCCAAGTGGGAAGACTTGAAAATAGGAAGAAATCAAAGCGTGTGCAATTTCCAATTCTGTGTCTTTACCCCTCTGCCCCCATACAATATCTATTCTTTACATGTCCTTAAAGTGGTATTATTCAGAGCATAGTCACTGATGGATGCTTGACTAAGTAATGCTTATCACCCTGCAAAGAGACAAGGACAGAAACAGTATTTCAAAGATATTACAGTATTTTGAAGATATTATAAACTATTAACAATAGTTTATCACCATTAAGTTTAATAATGAGACTTGGTCTTCCATATTGTATTTTTTTATTTCATTCTTTTAGTAGCTGATTTACTTTGTAATTTATTAATATATTGCTCTTTAACAGATGGGGAGAAGACAGCTTTTTATTATATATTTGAGAGGTCTGGCTTTAAAGCATTCAGGGTCAAGAGCCACCAATTCTTCCATAAAGCATTCTAGACATTCCCAATAGTTCTCTCATGTGTCTTGTCACTTTTTACCTAGACTGGTTATTATTCATGTGATTTCTTAATTCTTCTGTCCTGAGGACTGCTTATACCTCGCACCTCACAATTGGCATAAAATTCATAAATTCACGTCATATTAGTGGACAGAATGAATTAATTCTTCATTATTATTCACAGACTTGAGAGAGAAGTTTAAAAAAGATACACAAGGAACTGTCTTTCCTGAACTCAGGGAAAGAATTAAGACTGTAGTATAGACTACAGTCAATTCCAAGATCTACCCATGAATATTTAGATACAGTGAGAAATTTGAACATACACAGAAATTCTACTTTCACCTGATGAGATGTTAAAAAAAAAGTCCAAAGTTAAGTTTTAAAAGCAAATTTGTGTCTCAAGAAACTATTTAGTACCAGAGAGATTTCCATACATGTTAAATAGACATCACATCGCCATCAGTTTCACTATAGTTCCCAGGACTGCATAGTTTGAATACTCGCACCAACCCCAGGGCAGCCAGAGCCAAACCCTTCACAACTGCAGCTGATAGCACTTCTAATTATCAATGAAGGGTGATCAAGCAGGACATTATTTGAGAAGTCAGCTCTAGAATCTACTCACCAAAATACTCATCAGAAGGTGGATTTTCCATATCATACAACATCTTTTTGGTCAGTTGCTCAAGCTCATCTTCAGGGCGGAATGAGGGAGGAACAGCTGGAGGCCCCATTGATCCTGTTTGTCCACCCTGGAAGGCAGAAAAGATAGAGCTCCTTAAATGCAATTTAGACATCAACCAGAAAATGAAATAGTGTTTACATTTGTGTAGAGGAAAAAGAATAAGATTCAGCTTATAAAAGATCCGGATTTTAAAATCAGTTTTATTAGTTATTCTGCATCTGACCTTGAGCACACTACTTTATTCACTCGCCTTATCTAGATGAGTCACCTTGCAGGCTTTGGAAATCCATATTTATAACAGTGGGACTCCATTTCATTTAACAATTGCTAAGCAATCATGTATAAGATGTATATTTATCAAAAATATGAATAAATTGAGCTTTCCTCCTGGAATTTACAGTCAAGTAAAAGATATAGACAAATTAATTATTAACGCTAAAACAGTGGCAGAAAGGATGCAGCCAGGGCACAGAAGTGACCTCTCATGTAGTATGAGAGATAGAATTCTAGAAGAGAAGTAGTAGACCAGGCAAGAACTTATTTGGCCAAAGGAGTAGAAACAAACAGGCAGAGTTTTCACACATTCAGTTGAGAAAATGGAAGGTGGCATAAGGAACTCTTGTATCTCTAAATCAAGCATAAATTTAAGATGTGAGATAAGAAATGATATAAATCTTCCCTGGGAGAGAAGTTGAGAAAGTGAAAGGTTCTGTGTTCCAGTTAACGAGGTAGAATAACTATAATTTTTTTTTCTTCCAGCACTGTACACAGCCAGATACCAAAAGGGAAAGGTTAGTCAGTAGAACTGACATTAGACCAGTACTTAAATAAGTGGGTAAGCCATAATTTTAGCACCATAACAAAGCAAATATTAGGTGAAAGGGTGTTTGAGGTGATAAAAATTCAAAAGTATGCAGAAGAAGAAAGAGCAGATGACAATTTTATGCACGGAAATTCAATGGGATTTGTTATGTTTCTTGTTGTCTATAACTTAACCACTTCCAAAATCACAGTCAGACATCCTTAATTAATATTAAACTAGCAAGTCTGTTATAAAAGGATTAGAAACAATGCTGATATCTACAAAGGTTAGTGGGCAGAGATAAAGATTGACAATTCTCATCTTTAATGTTCAATCATTCACAGATTCATTGATCAAAAGTTTCATCTTTTCTGAACTGTTTAAAAGAATCAGTGCAGTAAACTATATTCAATCAGTGGTTATCTTCACTATACCAAATGACTCTTTGATGTGAAATTCTATATAGTACTAGTGTCTCATTCTTCCAACATCTATCTCAATGACTTCAAGACGAATATTAACTTTTTATGCAATGTTTAAAGCATGAAATGATTTGTAAATATATGTGACATTGTTGGCCAGTCTCTATTTGGTGTTTAGTCTATAGTTATCTTCCATTTATAGATTTAAAAAAAAATTCTCAAGACGTTATAACAAAGACAAGCAGTAGGCTGAAAAGGTCAAGGATCTGTTATGTTGGTTGCTAACCTTATCTCTGGGAGTTTATTTCCTTGTGAGAAAATTTGGATTGGGGATTGAAAAGCAGTGAATAAACTGCTGCTTATGGCAGGTGAGAAACAGAAATATAGAGAGGAATTCTGGGATCTGAAGAATCATTATTTAATCTACCAATTGTAAGATTAGGAAATTAACTCTAAAAAAGATCAAAGAAGGGCTAGTTATGATAAATTAAAAACCAAAGATCATCTGAGACTCACTATGCAATAACCACTAAATATTAAGAGTAGAGTCTCCTTTAAATTTAAATAACACCTCCCTTAAAAAGTTGAAGATGGGTACAGGAGCTATGGAAACATACTGCTCATCTTTTCCTGATTAGTTTCTCTGCCATTTACTACAGTATCAATTTTGTATACCCTCTGCAAGAATCAAAGAAGGCAACATAGAGATATGTGAGATAAAGTGTTTGCCTTTAAGAGGTTTGGAGTGTAGAGGGGGAGAAAAACATGTCCACGTTATTAAGGATAAAAAGTGCAGTACATTGGTGGGAAAGTATGCTATTATTATTACATTTTAAGTTGCAGAGACTCTATTCACTTCCAGAAAAAAATGGTACAGAAATACTTACACCAAGAAGATAAAATTAAATGACTGATGCTGGTCAAAGTATGTATGTCAGAGAGGGAAAGAAAAGTAACTTAACTATCTATCAATTTCTAAGGGAACAGCTAAAAGAAGAGAAATGATAGAACTACACGCTTAGCAATGTATAGGCTTTGACAGTGCACTATAAAACTACATATACAAGCATGAAAAGATCACCTAGCCATGTTACCAAATGAAGAGATGTGGCAATAGGATATTTATTCCATCCATCCATCCATCCATCCATCCATCCATCCATCCATCCATCCATCCATCCATCCATCCATCCATCCATCCATCCATCCATCCATCCATCCATCCATCCATCCATCCATCCATTTTTGTTGTTGCCTGGAACCACAGGTTCATGTTGCCCGAGGTACCATGGACTCAAGCAATCCCTAGCCTAAGCTTCCTAGGTAGCTGGGATTACAGGTCTGCACCACCATGCCCAGCTATTTTTTTTTTTTTTTGAACTAGCTCTCACTGCATTGCCGAGCGGAACTCGAACTGCGATCCTTGGTCCCTGCCACGGATTTCTAGGCTGCCACTTACTTTCCTAGGCATTTGTCACCGTCCCTGGTGCAATAGGATATTTCAATGATGGTTCCATTTATGTAAAGTCAGAACGATTTTATTATCCACAGATCTACATATAGATAGGGGGAAACTCTGAAAGTTCTCAAGTATGAATGGGGATTATGTCTGGGTTTGGAATGCTGGGAGGCTTTTGAGTTCTGAGTTCTAAGTTTATATTTATTTATATCATGTAATTCTACTTCTATAATCTTTTCAGTATCACTTTATAAAGCTGTGATGAATTCAAATGACAAAGATATTCCGAATACTAACAAAACTCTGACCCTGGGTTGGACTTCTACTTCAGGCCAACTTCTGGACTCTGGAGGGGAGCAAAAGCTCATAAGTGAGAAGCAGCTTGGTGTGTGTGTGTGTGTGTGTGTGTGTGTGTATGTGTGTGTGTGTGTGCGTGTGCATGTGCAACTACAAGTGGTTTGTTTGTTAAGACAGGAGAGGCCATAGACAAGAAATGTCAGCTAATAGCTTTCATACCAAACTTAAGGCTGAAGGCTTCCCTATGCATTAGGGACTGTAGGCCTTGTGTGAAACAGCTTTGAAAATATGATGACCCCCCTATTAGCAGAGAATGAAGTCCATGAAAATGAACCTGCAATTCTCTTGCAATTTCAGAAAGTCCAGAAACCATAGGAAACATTTCTAAAGATCTAGTGATGGAAACTGCAGTGGGGGTTTTCAGCAGAGGAATGAACTCATCAGGTATACATAGTTTTTTGTGGGGTAGAGAATGGATGGGGGAACTGTGAGAATGGAGTGAGATGGGAAGCTTATATCACATTTTTGTGGTCAAAGGTAGTAACGGGGCATATACCATGTGACAGTGGCTTTAAGTATGGAGACAGATTTAACTAGGACACCAACTTTGATCTTTATGATAAGGCCCACAAATATTCCCTACTGTCTTTGGGAGAATTAAAGAGATGCCTGGCATCTCATTCTATACAGAGATTAAGAACAAAGCACAGTAACAAAGGGACTTTTTGAATCATTGAACCTGACTCTTGAGAGAGAAAATTATTCTAGTGCAGGTGATAAAATTACAGATGAATCTGGGGAAATGATTTATATCTTTCTACTCCCCACGGTTGGTAAATATGAGGAAATTGAATGTAAGATGTGAGATCATTTGACTCCAAATTCCATGCTCCCTCCCCACCAAACTTTACTTCTCATAGGAAACAAAAACAAAAATAAAAAACAAGAACCAGAAAGGCATCAAAAAATATTAATGGTACTGACCATTTTAATTTAAATCAGAATAACTAAAGAAAACTTGATAATTCCTGCTTCTAGTTGAACAGTGAAATTAACACAACTTATCATTGGGCATAACATTTGTTCCCTTTTGAAAATAAAGTGATGGAGCAGTACTCTCTGAATCTAAGCCAGCAATTCATAAAGAAAAGCATAGCCTGCTAATTGCTCACAGATCTCTTCCTTCTGTGCACACAACTATGGTACATTTTTATTCTCTCCGCAGTGAGATGTGGCCATAGCAGATACAAGAGGAAGGTGGCTGCTCTGTGGAGGACAGCCAAGCTCTACTCCAGCTGACCTGTCTCATCTGCTACAGAAGGGAGGTGGGAAGGAAATATTTCCAAAGGTTAATGGTTGAAAGTGATGGAAGAGTGGTTTACTATCTATCTATGTACAGTTTCTTTTTTCTATAAAGAAGATTTTTATGAGGTATAAAAAAGAAGATGCATTTTTCTGACACACACACACACGTCAGCAAAAAAGTAAATGTTCAAGTATCTGCCACTCATTCTTTCCTGCCATGCTACTCTTTCTTGCTGAGACCAGCTAATTTTCATCCTGAAGGGTTGGGTGGAGGGGCTGACTAGGAATACTTTGGGCAAATTTGTATCTAGTTCCCTAGTTAAAGTTATAGGTAAGACTATACACAAAGAAGAACCATTTCTGTAAACAAAACTCACATGAGTAGGATCCTTAGTAAGCAAAAAATATTCTGCTGGATTAAGAATAACACAAGCAACAAAATCCATCATGTTAATATAACACTTTCTGGCATGTGAAGCATTTTGTATATTCTCCATAGGCATCCATGAGAAAAAAACAAAACAAAACAAAACTGTTTTTTCTTCAAACATAAACTTTGCTTTGAACTTATTCAGTAATTATGATCAACTCATATCTATTTCCTAAGCCTTGGTATCTTGATGCTTACAATGAAGTTTCCAAAGATGCGTGAGATTCAACTTTATCACATTAGAGCCCATAACATGCAGAGTACTCATTCACTATGGATTTTATTGTGAAATCACAGATATTCACATTTATGGATACTTTGTAGTCTATAAAAACACATACACACTGAGTTAAGTAGAAACCTCATTATTACAGAGATTTCCATTTACAGAAGGATTATACCACTTGTCAGCACTCACTACAACAAACTAGAACTTCATTCAGCATTCTGAATCTGAGTAAGCAGTGACAGGTCTCAGGGTTTCTGCAGCCCACTGAACTTTCACTCCACGTGGGGCATGGGATCAAACCACACAGAGATTAACTGCCTTATCTTACTAACACCCCTCCTTCAGGGGAAAGGATATTTCCTTCATTCCTTCTAAAGAAAAGAACAAACATGGTAAATAGCCCACTGGAATTGCACACAGTGGAGACCCATAGGAAACAGCACTTGAAAACTTGGTTATCAGCAAGTTAACAAACATATGCTAAGCATCCATATTGCCAAAGGGCCACCCAATATCTACTATTAGCCTATAATAGTGAGCCTATAATAGCTATCCTGTTAGCCTCTCACATTACTGTGATATTGATTTGGGGGGGAATGGGGGAGGGTCATTTCATTCCTTGAGTCCTTACCTGTCAGTGACTACCTAGCCCATAGTACTACATAACTTCAACTTGGCACATACCAGAAAAGTACAGTCAGGCAGATAAAATACTGGGAAGAAGCAGCCAAGATATTCAGAGAGATTACATGATAATGAATACTCTATCACTCTGGGTACCAGAGCTGCTCATTTTTCTTGTCCATTTGTAATGATGTACAAGAGGTTCCTTCTCTCAGAGGGAAAATAACTTCAATTATGTGTTCTCAAAAAAAGAAACATTGAAATTATCTTCTTTCAAAAGGTAGAATTAGCCCCATTTTAGAGCTGAAAGCCTGCCAGAAAAAATATATATTTCTGATATTTTTGTCTTCCCCCACCCTTGTTAATAGTGTCAAGTTTGCCATTTACAATTTCCTGAGGCAGCTTCCACTTGCTGACTCTCACTGAATTATCATAAAGTAGTCTCAGAGTCTGGAAGGGGTCCCTATAGAGGCCAGGAGCAGCTTATTTGTTGGACACTCACTCTGCTTTAGGTTAAAAGCAAAAGGACCCAGAGTAGGAAGGAGAGAGGCACTGAATTTCTTATTAACACTTATAAACATATGAGTGGACATTCTTCACAGCTTCATGGGAATAAAAAGGCATATTCTGAGTTTTTTTTTTTTTAAGTTCCATTTTCTTGGATAATAAATGGGAAGAAAACAATGAACAGATATCCAGAAATGTTGACTTTAAACACTCAAGTTTAGCTTCAAAATCTGTTTTTGTCAGTCCTCAGCTTTCAAGAGGTTGATTTCTGATAGCATATTTTTCATATTAATTTCTCATACCATGCATTGATATCTCTAAAATCATATCTCTTAAAAGTCACAGTTAAAAGCTGATGATGCTTGTGTGCAGCTGGAGATGTTGTATGTCCCTGCTGTCAGAAAAATGAGCTGGATGTCCAGGACAGGGCTTGTGAGCCTTGCATATCCTGATGTTAAGGTAATATGGGACTAGCGAAGGGGACGTGGTCTCTTAATATCCTCTACTCTTAGAAGCCACGTGTCATCACCACCTCAGCAGTGCCTGAGTTTAGTTCATGTTTACCCTTAAGTCTGATGGCTAGGGCATCATTTCAGTTCCCTGTAGGTTTGCTTCTCTATTATTGATTATCTCATCTATAATCCGGAAAACAATATTATCTAACTCATATGAAGAAGCTTTGTAAAATATTAAACATAAAATAAATGGCAGCTGTAATTGCCAGAGGGACAGCTTAGAAACTGCTAACAAAGATGCTTTTCTTCTTGGAAGTTGAATGTTTGCAGAGTAATAATATCTTTCCAGTAACTCTCCACTTTCTTATCTGCTGATAAAGTACTTCAGTGTAGTGTACCTGAATTTCACATTAATTGTTTTAGAGAGAGATGTAATTACTTTGAGTTCTTTGAACAATAAATCTTGAAATGCATGACATTTGGTGAATATATGCTTTGCTGGCTCTTCAAGTTGTCAATCTTTCTACATTCTAGTCTTTAGCACCAAAAATAAATAGTAAAGTCGAGTTCATCTTTGGCTATTGAGAACAAAACAATCTCCCTTATATTTTCTTTCCCTGACAAGCTCTGGGCAGAAAAGGTGCAATATTTGGTGACTTTACCACCTGGTAGGCAAGAAGTATTGAAAAGTTAGGTCAACATTTCTTGCAAATCTGCTTTGTAGTTGTCATTTCACTGTTTTCTTCCCTTTCGATTGACTGTAGGTAGACCCTTCTTAAAGGAGAAAGTGGGTTGTCTCTGTTGGATGATAAGATCACTTTCAACTTGCCTTGCTCTTACCTTCCACTGTCCCTACAAGCAGCTAAAATAAGCTGTTTCCACAATGCTATAACTAAAAGCTATCTGCATGCATTTCCATTTATTAGATTTGATGCTTGTTCTACACTAGCCATTTGATAAAACAAAGGCAAGATGGTCACACAGTATTATATCCGATGGTAGGTTTTACCACAAAATATACTGTTGATATCAAAATTTGATAAGTTAGGAAAACTGCTGTTCAAGATTATGTTTTCAGACTAAAATGATTTCTTTGGTCCTTTCTATGTTCCCCTAGTGGTTGACAGCGACTTCTTGAAAAGACATTTCATCTTTATGTGATTGTCTGGCACAATGCAAAGGACTAGCAAATCTCCAACATTGGGAAGTAAGGTTTTATCAAAGAACACTTCTTTCTATGCATTTTCCCATGGAAAAACTATCCCCAACAAAAGATAAACTTAAAAAAAAATGGACATCAAAGAGAAATAATAGTGCTTCTCTTACCAGGGTTCTAGATCTAACTGGTATTAATTCACTATGTTCTACATGGAGTTCTGCCAACTCCTTATTGCTAGACATTTAGATTATTTCCTAATTTTTGCTCTACCGTAAAAGTTTTATCATGATAAAATTGTTATTGTTCAAAAACAGCAAGATACTAAGTAATACATAAGATAATTACAAATACGACATATATATGCAGGTATAAAAAAATCAGACACTTGAAGGAATTATAGAGATCAGCTCAAGTTGAATTGAGTAACAATATTTTTTGTAATTTTTGAATTATATATATAATGTAAAAAATGCATGGCCCTTAAAAACATATACTTTAGTTAAGGAACTAGGATGGGTGGGGGGAACATACATTTTATAAAACATGAGATTTCAGGTTTTTTATTATATATTTTCAGATACAGAGCCAGAAGAAAACAGCGAACCTAAAGTGGGGATAATTTGTTGGAAAAAAAAAAATAATGGCACCTAGATTTTTCAGTCTGATATGCACAGAAACACTTTCCTACTGTACAAGCTGTTTCTATCTAGTGGGTTTGACAGATGCCTGAACGTGACACAAGACACTGAAATAATATGCAAATCAGTTTTCAGTTTTAATATGCAAATATGACGCTTGGCATATCACTTTCCATGGCTAAGGTAAATTTCTGTTTTTGAGTTTTTCGTGGGAAATGCACACCAGCAAACAAATGGTTAACTCCACACAGTTCACCTAACACAAGGTGGTTTTCATTTGAGTCAGAAATATTCTTGTTCATCAATCCAAGACAACTGGGATGCAAAAAAGGGGCATGTGTTTGTTCAAATACAATAGCACCCGTTGAAAACAAGTCCACCCTCTAACAGACATGATGATCACTTTGGATTTCTGGGCCTTGGCAGGGAAGCAGGCAAAGTGTTTCAGTGAAAATAAGAGACAAAGATTTTTTGCTTGACCTATGAAAATCAAATCAAAGTATCTCAACATGGTAGGAAGATTGCCTTCTGGCCAGAGACAAAGAAGTGTAAGAAGTCTTAAGTTCTTGGTTTTGGGGACTTAAGCAGTATGGAAAACTGTAGTCTCTGGTGAAATCTATATTAAATCACCCACAGTCACTAGTAATTTGGCCTTAAGGCAGAAGATAGGTGAGATACATCCAGTTCAAGGAATCTGTAATCCAGGCAGGGAATCAAGGCACACAGGGGAGGAATAAAAGAAGAAAGCAAAACACTGGGAATTGATAGTAATCTGTAAGGCTCAGATTTGTAAGAGTAGTCTCTAGGGATCACCTGCTGGGGATAAAATCACACATCAATGGTTTATAATTGTGTGACCCAGGGTAGGATGCTTCTTTTCACTAAGTATTAGTTGCCTAAATCACAATGGGTTGGGGGTGGGGGGGGCAACAAATGGGGGAATTAATGGAAATTACTCTGTGATTTAAATACTTTGGTTCATGGAAATTATTAACTGCCCGAACTTCGTAAGAAATTATCATCAACCTCAAAGAGCACATCCTCCACTGTATAAATATCATGTGAGTGGGTCAAAGTTATATGAATTCAGAAGGAGGGGTTCAAAGAAGACCGGAACATATCAAAAGCTGGCTAAGAGAATGAGGGCCTTGAATTAGAACTTGAAGTAATGAGAAAAAGGACTCACATTTCTTGACTATTTACAGGCAATAAGGAACCCCAGAAAACACTCTAGACTTCATTTAATACTTTCCAAATATAAAGCGTGTGTGTGTGTATGTATGTGGATGTGTGAGAGAGTCTTTATAAAGAAACAAATCAAGTTAGTGGTTTTGTTAAGTGACAATGTTAAGTGACTTAGCCAAAATCACACTCAGAGTAGATAGCAGAACCAGGAGCTAAACATGAGTTTTCTGATCCAAGCTCAGTGTTTTTCCACTATTTTACAGCTGCCTCTATGTATTCATTTAGAAATATGAAACTTGCATGATCTATCATAAAGGTTAATCAAGACAGTCAACCTCACTGATTAAAGCATGATGCTAATTATACCAGAGGTTGGAGACCAATGTGGCCCCTTTTAACTTTCGGAAACATTGATTGTGGTGTAATGGAGAAAGTGTGGGCTTCAGTAGCAGAAAAAGCTGGTTCACATACCAAATCATACCACTTATTCTGTATAAAATTTCACAGTTTTTTTTTGCTGTTTTGTTTTAAATTTTTAAAATTTTATTTCTAAATTCTTATAAATTCTTACATAAGTAAATAAGGCAAATGGTTACTGGCATGCCTTCCCTCCTCCACCCCCCACCCCCTTGTGTTCACTCAGTCTCCACTTTTTTTTTTAATGTCTCTTAGAATTGGCTTCTTCTTTTATAAATGGTGTTGAAAAGTGGACTAGGAGAAGGGATGTTTCAATTGAGGGTCATTGCCGTACCGAAGATGGTAAGTGGCATGTGTTGATACTTTATCAGGGCTCATGATTTGTATTGAAAGCTTATACCCTGTCAAATCTAAGCTACAGATGTCTTTCAATTATAGCAGGAAGTAGAATGAGGAAGTATGATTACTCACTGTCATTCATCAACAATACAGCAGAGTATGAAAAGACCATACTTTGATATGGAATCTGAAAACTAGTAGCAATTATTATTTTAGCTTATCATCAACCATAATTCAAATTACAGTAATTCTATACAAGGGGTATTTCTTTACATAGGAAAATGTGAAAAATGTGTTCAGTTTATATATTCATTGATGTAACCTGTGAGATTGAAGATAAAGCATACTGAGTGTTTAGTAGGACCAGACAACATTCAAAACACTTCACATTAATTAGCTCATGCAATCTCCAGAAGGACCAGAAGGTGGTTTCTATGCTACTTTTACAAATGAGAAGACCAAAATCCACTGATAACACTGACATGAAAATGGAAGACTGTAGTAAATTCCAGAAATTAAATGCTTAACCTCCAAATAGATGGCCTCCGTCTCTCAAATATCTACTTTTATTCAGAAGAGATTTTATGATCAATTCACTTAGGCTTAGGGAACTTCAGTATTATATTGCAAGTGTAGACTTTGAGAGGAAACTTTCTAAGGTATAAATACTACATCTTATGATCAAACAGTTCCTCAGTGTAGAAAGTTGGCAACTAAATATAAGAAGTACCCTGGATGATTCTGATGTGGATGAACTGAGTATAAGACTAAAACGCATGGTCATTTTTGATGTCATTATTTATGAGTCAGAAAGACAAGAACTGCTCTTCAGAAGACTATATTGATCTCTGAAATAAGCTAAAGGGTTAATGTTAAATCTTGAAATAGTAAAAGCAAAATCATTGAAAAAGAGGAAAATGTGAAAATAGTAAAAGGAAATGATAAGTAGTGTTGTAAGACATGGATAAAGGAAAAAGCATATAAAAGACACTCATAGGCTTTTATATAAAAGACTGAAGGATAATGTCATTTCCCAATGACCAAAGTATTATACTTCTCTGCTAGTTATGGCCTAATCACAAACAAAATACTAAGAAACTCTTCTTTTCTAATAAGAACATGTGTCTCTCCAAAGTTTGCCAAACAGTAATAAATTTGGGAGGTAATTCTAGATTCCCTATCCACTCTGAGGCTTTCAGAAACAAGATCCATCAGAAATCATTTAGCGATAGACGAGTGCCTTCCTTTACACTGAAAAATTAGAGTCAAGGAGAAGAACTGAATTCTCCAAGGTTATTTGGAAAATGAGTGGGAGAATCAAGCTGAAAACTCAAATCAGGAAGGCAGGTCTAATAAAAAACTAGTTTAGTCTTCTTTCCACCATGAAAGATACACTCAGAACAGTGATGCACTCTTGACGCCCTATAAAGCATGCACATTCTTGGCAAACATTTTGGGAGCCCTAATCTACATTTAGGCAGCATTCTCAGATCTCAAGATGGAAGTTGCTGTAAAGGGAAAATCATTGCTGTTATTCTAGGCGAGCCTACACAGGCTGACAACAGCTGGCACAAACAGATGTGGTCCACAGAGGATTCTGTTGGGTAGGGCTAGTGCTGGCGTACAACCCTCCTTTTCCTCGACTAACACAAACGTGTTTTCTCATCTGCTGTGCAGTCCCTATTATACTGTTTTTGTCAGAGGTGAGTCCTGACTCCTAACTATACCAACCTCAACCCCTTCTCTCTCTTTAACTACTATTTCCAAACAACATGCCCTTCAGATTGAAAAAAAAGTTTTGTGGTTAGAATTTTCTTGATCTGAGTTTTAAACCATGTTTGGAGATCATAACCATACCTGATATTTATGGAATCACTACTGTACACATGTATCATCTCCTTTAAATATACCTGATCCACTGAGATACATATTTTTGCTACTTTACAGACTAGGAAATTGAGGCACAAAAAAGACCTGTGCTGGAGGTCACAGAGATGGTTTGTGAAGAAGTTAGGATGAAGAATCAGATCCAGAAACATTACATCCCCAAAAGTTTAATAACTAGAGATTAAGAACTGGAAGTACAGGGTCAAAGGGTCAATTTAGTCAGATTGAAATGTTTTATATAATTGTCACAAACAACAAATAGTTATTACTATAACACCACCATGAAAAGCATAAAAATCTGTGTGTTCTTCACCGAGCCTATCATCTAAATATCCTGGGTAACAGAATGAAGCACATTATCACTGACTTTACTCAGTTTTTAATCTAGAAGTTCAATGCAGTGATTGACTCAAGTCACTCAGCAGTGTTCTGTCCACATGACAATGCTCAGTATCATGGACTCAGCCTCCAATGCTTCCTAAATATAGAGCCTTTGCTGTAATTCAAGTAGCTCTAAGTTATAGTAATCCATTACTTTAAGCATCACATTGTTTCACATGCAAGAGACAATCTCACAAGTTTCTATAGCACAAAACTAAATATAACTGAGATGATTGCAAATGGTACAATTTTAAAGTATATTTACCTATTAACTGTGCTAGCAAGTATTGAGTAAAGGGTAGAGATAAAGAAATACTTGAGATAAAGTTTCTGGGCTGTTGGAAATATAATAGAAGATATTACACATATAGAAATACCTATTAATCTAAAGTAAAATGATTTAGTCATTACAAATATAACACTGGGAAAGAGAAGACAGCTGAAGTTGGGGAGATGAAAGGGCTCCCATAAGAAAAGGTGATAGTTTAATTAAGATCTTAAACAAAGGTGGAATTTGGACATGCAGAGATGTACCATGCATGACATTGCAGATGAAAGCCTCAAGAAGCACACAAAATAGAGTCCAGGTTGACCAGTTAGCCTTGAAAGGTCAAGTTGACCTTTTAGGTAAAACACAAGAAACTGACCTCTAGCTATTTTACCCCCTTGTTCCTTTTTTTTTTTTTTTTTTTTTGCATGTGCTGTACATGAAAATGTCAGTAATATTTTAGTGAAAGTGCAGGAACAGTCTGTTGGCACATTGAACCCTGCACCAAGGCTGCGTGGGGTAAGATATCTACAGATGAGCCCAAGGCCCTGGACAATAGATCAGCTGTTCCAGACTCAGGCAAACACTTCTCACTGAAAAATGTGCTTTCAGTTGCTGATTATAAGGAATGCTAGTTTTAACAAGAGGTTGAAGAAAAATGAGCATCCAAATGATTGTGATGTATCCTGATACTAACAACTCAACAGTTAGAGGAAGGCCAGGGTAGAGAAACACCAGGACTAGAGATTCTGTTGCAATGACTATCCTTATGCATGAAGGGTAACACCACGAAAGCTGCTTTTGTTTGTTTGCTTGTTTGCTTTTGCAGGTTCCATGATGTTATGTGCTATCCTCATATAAAACTATGCTGTAAGTCAACAGGAATTTGCTCTTTAGGTATTTGTGTCCCAGTTAGATGAAGCACTATCATAGAAAGCCAGCACTGTCATAAAAACCAGACTGAAATAAACTAAATGTGCTTAATTGTCACTGTAACTAAACCCACCATCTCAGGTAGCAACTGGGAACTAAGAAAACAAGAACATTGCTTGCTATGAGTTCTAGGTTCCTCTTTGCTATAAACTTGCTAGGTGCTACCTGGATAGTCATTCTGCGTATCTGGTCTTAATTCTCCTAAATAGGCATATTCTCTAATGCCTTTATTAATGTATTTCTTGCAACACAGAAAGGACACAGCTGAAGTAAAATACGCAGGTAATTGTGAAATGCAATGTGCATAAAGAGAACATCTAAATGATCCCCATTTTCCTACTCTTCATTGTCTTTATCATCATCACAGCTAAAACAAAGCCAGACTTTATTTTAAATCTTTCAAATAAAGCCAAATCCTCCCAAATTTCTATTAGGAAGTTACTCTTAACATCATTAAGAAGCTGAGGTCTGGAGTTGTAAGCAGTGACTATAGTATGGTGGGATTCAAACACAACTCCCATTCCATGATCTCATCTGTTACAATGTGTGTGCGATTACATGTGTCATGCTTTTGGTATTTGTTTTTTTCTTCTCTACTCTATGAACTTGTGACTAGGTTGTTATGTTTATCTTATTGGTGAAAATCAAAATTTGTTAATCCAAAACATATTGATTGAGCAGGCACAAGGTGACAGATACTGCATTAGTCAGCTCTCTGATTAAAAGGTAAGGACATAATTAGAAATGCAAAGTATCCCATGGAACAAAAGCTTAAAGTTGTATTAAATGTAGGTAGTTAACGATATGTCCCATTAGGGAAAAACATGGAAAGATGTATTTTAAGTATTAAAGAAAGGGTATTAGACATAGATAAAAATAGTGACAAAAGGTAACCATAATTGCCTATTTAAAATGTGCAAGCATGGTATATAAAGAATGTTCCACAAATTACATATTCATTGTTAAACTTCCACCTACAAATGAGGAAATAGATGTCCAATGAGGTTAAGAAGGTTGCCTAAAATCTTGTAGGAAGTTCAGGAAGAGCTGACACTGGAACCCAGGCATATCCAGATCTCGCATTTTTGTTTTCAATCATTAAATTCCAAGTAGAAGGAGTAGAGGATGTGGAAGGACTGAAGAACACCTTGACTATTCTCTCACTACCTGGTCTGAATACAAGGATTTCAGGAGTATTTATAGAATCCATCTATATTTTACACTGCTATTTATCATCCTTTAAAATGTGTTATTGCTTGTGCTCAAAGGGAACATAGAAATTAGGCCAACCTCTCACTTCCAACTTGTAGATTAAAGGAACTTGAGACATTTTGTTTTCTGAACATTAGAAAAATTAGAGGTAAAATTGAGAAATAAAGGGAAACTTCACTTTATATAGTAGAGTTTGGAGCAACATTATTTTTTACTTCAAAGGGTACTTCAAGCTACATCATCACTACAAATTTAGCTGGTGATAGACTTATGTCTACCCAGCTCTGACCTCTAAAGGGAAAGCCTACCCTAGAGCAAATGACAAGGGGTCAGATGCAGACTGGGGTGTCAATTACTGTAACAAACACTGAACTCAAAGACCAGAGGACTAGTTCTTAAAAGTCTAAATTAGCTCACTCTAGTGAGCTGTGATGTGTGAGCTAGCACATCCTTCTAGATTTCACTTGCCTATCCTGGACTAGTCAGGTTCTGCCTACTTTCACCAAAGAAGAAGATGATTGTCCTTGAAAACACTGTGCAAATCCTTAGGTGTTTGTCAAATGTAAAGTAGATAATATCTGGAGGTGAAGACATATCCTACAATGCAGCAGGCTTACCTTGTGATCAAAATCAGGGGAGAGTCACTGACTTCACCAGTGAGAGAAGCTAGCAGTATTTCAATCTCATTCTGAATTTTTCAAGTTCACTCAGCTAAAAAGAATTGAACTCAGATATTCTGATAGACTATTATGTGCTAACCAGACAAAAAGGAATACTGTTGTTATAACAGTTTCTCTGATACAGCAATACACCTCCTTCAGATAGCACAAGAGGCTGTGTGACTTTGAACAAGTCACTCCATGTCTCTGGGTCTCAATCTCCCCAGGTGCTATAGTGAAGGGGACTAATTCCCATCATGTGGACCTCAGTGAGAATTTAAGAACTAGTAACATAAAGGATTGTGAAAATGCTGTGAGTACAACAAAACATTAAACAAAGCTAGGGTCAGCTGACAACTCCGCTTTACGCCACTGTGAGAAGGACTCCCTCACTTGCAAATACGATTACACAAGCACAAATAAATTAGTTTCTTCTGCCAAGCTTTGTTGCCCTTGGTGAAATAGCATGTTAGCCAGAATAGAAGTTTCGTCATTTTCTTTTGATTTTGCTTCTGACTTTTGCAAGATGCATGCCTGGGATTCAGAGCTGAACCTTCAGAACCCACTTACAGCCAAAACCCTGGCTGAAGTTCCTACCCTGGAGCAAGAGACTGGGTTACTGACTGAGCTGAAAAGGGACCCTGCCAACCCTGAGTAGAGGTTCCATGGCCAGCCAGAAGCAGACGCACACTTAAACCTACCACTGTGATTCAGAAGCAAGCAGATCCACACATCTCCTGCCCTATTCTTTCAATCTTCCCATATCCTCAATGAGGCAGACAGCACTGACTTTAATGTAAAGAAGTTAAATAAAGCTTATCTAGTAGCACTAATGAGACTGGAATTACAATCCAGGTTTAACTTTATAATGTGGGCTTTTTTTTCAGCTGAACAACAGTGCCTGCCCTCCAGGAGCTCATAATCTAGTGGGAGAATTAGAAAGGCAACTCAATAGACTGTGAGCTCCTTGAGGGCAAGGACCATTTTATATGCTTTCTTTCATCTTCAGTGCCAAGTATGGTGTTTGTACTGCAAAAGTTGTTGATTGGATAGTTGTTGAATGGATAGATAATAAGCAAATGCTTATTAAAATATGTATCTTTAAATTCTGCTCATAAATCTCTGCTGGCGGCTTTTTGCCATTCTTACTTTAGTCCTCCCTTTGTAGCCTTAATTGCCTCAACTCATTCCTTTTCACAGATCCTGTGCATTACCTCTCTCTTTTGTACTATCTCTATATCCCAAATGCCCTGGCATGGAGATGACATTCAATGATTGAATGTACCAACAGATAGGATAAAGCATAGGGCTGTGCTATTTGGGGCATGGGGAACATAATGCCTATCAACACCAAAGTTAGATTTGTCCATTAGGAGCTTCCCAAATAACCAGACAATTGGTTTTGGTGTCCCAATTCTAAAATCTTATAGGCTAGATGACATTGTATAGGAAAAATTTAATCCTTCCTATCTATCTATCTATCTATCTATCTATCTATCTATCTATCTATCTATCTATCTATCTATCTATCTATCTATCTATCTATCTATCTATCTATCTATCTATCTATCTATCTATCTATCTATCTATCTATCTATATTTACTATTAATTAGACAAATGATATCAGAACAAAACATTTTTTTTCTTAAAATCAGATCAGCTATGGCTAAAGTCCATCTTCTAAAGGATATGGGTGTAGGCCAAAAGTCCATCATATACATTATTGTTTTTCTCTTCCTAAGTACTTAAGGAAAATTAAGTCTAATTTGGCATGCAGTGGTTCTCAGCAAAGGTCAAGGTTCTTCTGCAATGGTTCTTGGGACATTTAAGGTATAGACTTTGTTTTCAAAGGGAAGAAACATAAGTAATTTTTGTAAAATAAGATTTCCCAGTTAGCCAGGAAGTAATAGGGGTATTCAGAGTTTTGGTTAAGAAATAAATAACAGTTAAGAATAAAGTTGGAGCCAATGCAAGGCTAGCACTTCCATGCTGGAGTAGACCACGGTGCAGAGACAAGGAGATGATGGGTCTGCTCTATCCTAGCAGGGACTGTTGGGCATCACCCAGTTTGCACATCTGTAATAGGAGGCAGCTGGGATCAAACTAGATGATCACCCACAATTTGAAAAATGGAAACAATAAAGTATGGAGAATTAGAGACAAACTGTACTGAACATATAAATCTCAAGATTCATAAGAAATCACAGAAGTCCTTTATTATTTTGATAGATAACAAAGCCAAGAGAATTTCCATCCTTCCAGAAAGACTGACATTGAGGTTGTCACATCAGTATGCATATTTCATCTTTGTCTGCATATACCAGCTACCTTTGTTGTCCCACAGCCTTTTAAAGTCTTAAAGTTTCAGTCTAATATCCAGTTGAGGATTAGTAGTAATTTTCACATCATGATGTTGAGTTTCAACCTCCTTTTCCTATACTGCCTGCAAATGACACCATGAGATAAGAAAGTTGGAGCAAAGCTTTAATCAGATGAACTTATCGAATCCCTTTTATGCTGATTCTTCTCATTGTTACCATCATAGCATTTCCATTTCCTTCTTTGGCTTGCCCATTCTTTGACTAAATCATGGAGATTCATAATTCTGGCTGTCAATTGGAATCAAAATAGGAGCCCACCCAAGACCAGTTCTCACACCCCACCCAAAGACCACTTAGTTCAGTAACTCTGAGGTGAAGCTCAGGAATTAGTGTGAGTAAAAGGCTCCCTAGAGAATTCTGGTGAGCAAACAGGGATTAAAAACAATGCAAGTTTTAATGTGGGAAAGCATTCTCTCTCTTTTTTTACCACCACCATTTCCTTAGGGAATTATCCATCTAACCTGCATCTATGACACTCATCAGATATTCCCAGGAGACAGCTATAAGAATAAGTTTCAAGAGAGGCTATAAGAGCAACTCTGAACTATTAACTTTGGTTGAAAGAAGCCTAGAACAGTCTATATCTTCCCTGTGTCATCACTGCCTTTGGTATAGACCTATTGCAAAATAAAGTAAAATCCAGAAGAGGAGCCACACCCTTTGATGGGCATAACTCATCCCCAAAGCTTCATGTTGTTATCACACAATAATGGAAACATTTAGTGGCCACTTATTATGCTCAGGGCAACTATTTTGTGAGAGTTATTACATTTACTAAATTTAGAATGCCTGTTAGGCAAATACAGTTAATATTCCCACTATACAGATGAAGAAATGTGCAGAGTACACATTATGGCCCCAAGCTGCTGGAGTCAAAGCCCTATCATACATGCTACTCATCATCCACAGAGATATCCTGCCTACATCTTCACAAAACCGGAGGAAGACAGAGTCTCTCAGTAGGTAGATATTTAACTCCAAGAGTAAGCAATCATCCTTTGAATTCATGTGCCTGATAATACCCCAACACTTGATTAAATAAAGGCCAGAATGAATTGGGAAAAGAGGGAGCATGTGGTTGGTGGAGGCAAGGGAATGAAAATCTTTAAAGGAAAATCAGTTGGTAAATGCAGATTTTTTTTCTTATGTATGTTGGCAATTAAATTCAGTGCAGGCTGTGATATAAAATTCTTTTCCAGCAGACTCAAGTAACACCTGAAAAAGTGAGTTGTGCAGCTTGCAGGCATTGGGCTTGTCTTGTAGGTTGTTTGAGTTCCATGGAAAAATGAAGAGCTACAACTGAGTTTGAGCAATTATAACTAATGCCAATGAATGTTAAGATTTCCTCAGTTGAGTGGACATCTATTCCTGGCTATCATCTCCTCAGTGTACACTTAGCACTACATAAGAGGTGAGCCAGAGATTACTTCATTTTAGAAGGATACAGAAGGTTGGCCAAGGGGGTGTAAAAAAAGATATAAGATTCAGAATGAATTCCTTAGCTCTAATTGGACACAAGTCTACACTAAAACATTTGGATTGAATTTGGAATCTTCCTTCATCAACAGAGGTCAATATTGAAACAATGGCCCAGCTGTTTTGCTGGGTTCATATATGTAAGGATGTTCTCCCTCAGGACATCAGGCTTTAGCAGTTAACTTTATGAGCCCAAGTCAAGCATTGCTGGACACACAGGGCATGTCTTTTTTGCCATGTTCATTTCAGACCTGTAACTGTCTGGTGGCTTTACTAAGACATATTAGACAAGGTAGATGAATTATGTGTTTGACTTGATCTTCAAATCCTCTAGTATTCCCACTATGTTCTCTTTTCAATCTGATCTTCTACTAGCTATTTTTCCTATTCTAAAGCAAACCCTCTTACTATTCTCTTAACACAGACAAACTTTGCCCGTTCCAGACTATTGTTCATATTCTGTTCACTGCTACAGATGCGAAAAATCAGTCAGTCCCAAAGAAACTCAGTAAGATCAACACAAGTAATCTTCTATTTCAGTTCATATGTCTTGGCTTCTTGATCCACTGAACCCAAAGCGACATCTTCCTCCTGACCATAGAGCATCATGACAATGTAGGTACGAAAGCATACAAACCAATGCCACTGCCCAAACTCATAGCCATTGCTATTGACTGTGTGACCTTGGACAGGTTGACCCACTGTTCTATGCTTCACTTTCCTCACTAGCAAATGAAGAGAATCATAGTATCTACTCTGATGTGGGTTACTATAGTGCATACAACAGTGTTTGATATATATCAAGTACAATAAAAATACTTTATAAACAAACAAGCAAACAAACAAATACCTCTACTGAGGCACCAATTACTATCTATCCAGTATTGTGATTGTGCTACATGCATATAGGCTCTTAAACGTGTTTCATTGATGGTGCTGAGAATTTCCACAACATGGATGCAACACCTAACCCAGAGAAAGCAAACAAATTCATGTTCATTGAAGTGAATTGTGTTTAACTATAGTACTATATGACGGTGCAAACAGAATACCAACGAAAAACACTTTGGCTGAGTTCAGACACTTTCATTATTCTATAGTATGTTCCCAATAAAACAAAGAGAGAATGGGTAAAAAGGGAATTTTGTTTTTCTTTCAGTGTTGTATAATTTTGGTCTCATATTAACATGCCTCCGGGAATAAAATATGTATTTACATAAAAATTTCTGGTAATGGCATCTTGAAAACTAATTAAATGAAACAACAGACTATCTGCTCAAGGCTCTGTTTCCAACACTAGGTGTGTGATAATGTCCTGATGTGAAACCTGGACAGCTGCTCCCTGCATCCAATCTATCCATAAGTCACAATGAAGAACCTGGCTCAGTTATGTCTTATGGAGGAAATACCCTAGAAGACACACTAGATCTATGGGCATAAATTCACAAGCAAGGGGAATATGAGTGTTTCATAAAGTAAAAAGGGCAAATTTCCTTCCCCTTATCTCTCCCTGAAAGGTTCAAATGAGAATTTAGCAACTAAGAACCTGAAGAAGATTTTAGAATTCTTGTGGGTTAATGGTTTTCCATCCACTTTCCATGAGCCAATGCAGTTTTGGAGGCTGATTTAAAAAAAATGCTAAAAATGTGCATGCTTTTATCTGGGATTAGATTGTTTATTGATGTACAGTGACATTGCTTATGTCATTTTACCTGGTTCTGATTGGTCAGTGTGTATGTTCCTGGGACATAAAAACTAGACAAGAATGCATATTAATAAATGCAGCTTGGGGTACAGAATTTCCAGTCCAAGGAGTTTACAATCCAAAAATAAAGGTCTTTTTGTTGATGAAAAGCTCCATCTTTAAATTAAAAAGAACGAACAACTCAGGTTTTCTGACTTCAAGTCTGGTATTCCTTTAACTATGTCACAGCTGATATTTCTGACGGGAAAGTCCTTGCAGAGAGATAGCTATGTATCTATATTTACATTTCATGTGTAAGAATCTATAGCATAAGATTTCTTCATCCATCTCTTGTTCACTTACTGATTTTCTTAATATAGTAAGCTGCAAACATCTATACAACTAGAAATATAAAAACACAAATGATACCATCTCCCACCCTTTCACACAACTGTGATTTGCTAAGTGACCACTTGTTTTCCTATGCTTACAATTCATATATTTCAAGGAGTGTCTCCTCATTTTTGGCCTTGTGACTTTGTCAGATTAGGAAATTACTGAAGTGTACAGCAAAAACTCAGGCAGACGAGGCAGATGGACAGAAAGCAGCAGCTTTTACAAATTGTTTCCCTAGGATACCAGGCAAAAAGCAGGAGTTTAAACAAATATAGAACTGCCAGTCAAAATGTGGAAATAGAAACTTTGAGTCGTGGACTGCTGGGAAACCCCAACAGCCCATCTCTGCAAACTTCACAGAGGAGGTGAAGTCAAAAAGTAGAGGCATAGTTCACTGGGTGAGGCCAGCCAGCTCAGAGGACATGTACTTCCACAGTGATAATTCTGGTAAGAGAAACTCACGTGGTTCTCCAGCAAGTCCTGAGTCACTCATGAGAAAGGAGAAGGGGAATAAATGAGTCTTCCACTCCCCCTCTCCCCCCAGAAGCCCAGTGGATGGCAGTGTGACTCATGGTCAAATGGAGAATTGTATGTGTTAGTTGGTATAGACATTCTTTCACCTCATTTGGATCTGCCTGTGTGACTATAAAATGAAGTCTTGGACAGTGCTTGACTCCTCACTGTCACTGCCACAGTGTCTGTGACATAATACATGATGTGGCTTAACTCCTTTGTATAGTTTTTCCTTACTCACCTCTACCCACATCAGGTTTTAGATAAAAATGAATGTTTGTTTTCTCTTGTTTTTAATGCATAAGCCTACACACAGGATACCATAGTCTCCTGTGAAGCCATCCTGATTTCAGATAAAAGCAAAAAGAATGGAGTCTGAGAAAAGAAAGTGATTCTTGCTATACCTCTCTTTTACTGCCAAATGTGACATGCGTGCCCCCCCTCCCCCATTCCTTCCATGAATCAGGGCCTCACCGCAGTGCTCTTTCTGGCTGGTGTGCACTCCTCAGATCTGTCTACTATGATAGAGAGAGACAGCATGTGGTGCCTGGCTTCTGTTTCAGTAAAAAAAAAAAAAAAAAAAAAAAAAAAAAAAAAAAAAAAAAAAAAAAAAAAAAAAAAAAAAAAAAAAAAAAAAAAAAAAAAAAAAAAAAAAAAAAAAAAAAGAAGAAAAAGAAAAAGGAAAAAAAAGATATTTCCTTTGGATGTAAAGGTGATTATTGACATCCTCGAACATTCAGTACGGCTCAGTAATTTGCATGGGTGTTCACTCTCTTTGCCAATGTGAGCTACAATTAGGGTGAAAATAAACTTTTTACAACAACAACAGAACCTAGTCCAACTCCTGAAATGCCTGCTGTCCTGCTTCCCTCAAGCCCTTTGCAGTTGCCAAAGTAACCATAAGAAACCCTGCTGCATGTTGCTTGGCCTGGATCAGACCAAGCCCTGATGGGCACTGAGGATGGTCAGGGAGAGCCTCCAACAGGAATGAACAGGAGACTGGAAAAGTACAAACTGAGAACTGCAGAGTGAGTGTGTGCACACTGACACATATGCTTATTAGTAAAGGCAAGATGATGGAAAAGCAAGGTTTTTCCTCCTGAAAAGCACGCAATCTGTGTTCCCATTGGATTGAATAGTCAGTTATTTCTTGAGTGTACATCATAAATTTAAATTTGAAAACAGCATTCCCTTGTGAAACATGTCTTGTTTTGCTGCTAATGTAGCAAATCCCCTAAAGACAGAAAAGGAAGAATATGAAAATTAAAAAATCCAAGGTCGTCTTGGTTTGGCTAAAAACCACTTAGTGCAACCTATAGTAGGTCTCCAGGTCTCAGCTTTGCTATCTGCAAAGAAGGCAGAGAGAATAAGGATACTCACCTAACAATATTATGGGCAAGATTAAATGAGATGCCTTCTCCATTCATTTATCTAGCAAACATTAGCCATTTCCTTCTTGTCAGTGCTGTTCAAAGAACTGGCAATCTACTTAGCTCTCATAGAGCTTCTATTTTTTCTTGTGTGTGTGTGTGTGTGTGTGTGTATGTGTGTGTGTGTGAGAGAGAGAGAGACAGAGAACATCTGCATACCTTAAAACAGACATGCATGCACACACATGCCTGTGTACCTACATACACAGTATTAGGATAGTGATGAATGTTATTGGAATGGATGTGAAAAATTGTATATAGTCAAAGTCAAATGGTATATAAGTCAAAAGTATTTTTAAAGAGAATTTATATTTTATCTTTTCTCAAGTTTTGTTAATTTGCCAGTCCTTTATGAAACTATGTAGTACTGAATGCTATTATACTAGGGCCCAACATACAAACTTTCTGAAATTGTTCTATTTCTTTTTTCCTTCCTTCATTTCTTCCTCCCTTCCTCCCTCTCCTCTTCTTGCCTCTTTCCTTTCCCACATCCTCCACTACTCCTATTCTCCATTCCTCCCTCACTTCTAGAAATATTCTTTTAATAATATTAAGAAATACATTTTGGTACAGATTCCATAATGGAAACAGAAAAATTAGAAGTGATTCTGAACTCAGGAAGCTTACCTTAGGTCTAAGCATAAAGCACCATATTGTGCTCTAGCCACACTGTGATAAACATTATCTCACATAAAAGTAAATCCCAATGGAAATCCCACCACAGAGAAACTATCTTCCATTTAGGAGGGGAAAGGCTCAGGATGGCCACCAAGATGTGAGTGTAAGCCAGAACCTAGCAAGGCAGGCTCCCCAGTCAGTGAGGAAGAACAAAAGGAGTGCATTTTCACTGAACTCGTGATATTGGGTTGTTTTCAGTGTACAATAGGGAAATGACCCTGAGCAGTAGAGCCAGGGATCTGCCAGTTCCCACCACATTTCCAGTGGACAATTGGCCCACTTACGTTCTCAGTTCCACTTATGCCACAAGAGAAAGTCCTGACTTCTGGGAAACAGTTCTTCAAGATCTCTGTTTCATGATAACATTTTCCCCAATCTCAAACTTTCTGGTAAGTATTATAGCAGCTCTCTTTTTTGGTAACAAAGACACAATGATCCTTTCAAAGATAATTTCTACATAAAATGTAAGTAAAGGCATCTCCTTCTTTTTGGTTTGTAGTTCTACTTATTTCTTAAAGACAGGCTTTCAGAAAGCTGAGGCCCTTCTTACAAATTTAAGCAAATGGTTATTTCTTTTTTTTTTTTCCCTTTGTGCTGTTTGAGTCTGAATGCATCACTGTCATTTTCTGCTGCTGATCTGGGGATAAGATTGGGTAGTAAGAAAACGTTCTTCCATTACTGCAGGCATCTGTAATATGAAGTTGGAGAAGTTATGCTTTTTGGCTTTATTTCAAATACCCTTCTTGTTATGAAGGGTGTGAACTGGAAATAAAGATGTCTTCTTTCATTTGAAAGATTGTGAGCATTCTTGCTTGATAGTCCAAATAAATGGATGAAAGCTGCCAACAGTATATAGCTTCAAATCAGCTTGTTCTTAAAGTCCCAGAGAACTGAGATAATATGAAATGCTAATTTAGGAATACTCCTCTAATTATTATGATTTTATAACAAAATTCAGGCAGAGTTTAAGAAAGACCACAGAGTCATAACCCATGTTCCCAGATCTCCCCGAGATTTGGAAAGAGAAGAAATTGATGATGATGATGATGATGATGATGATGATGAAGAAGGAGGAGGAGCAGCAACAACTCTGTGTTTGCAAAACAGTGACTATAAAAAAGTGATACTTGCCCTAATGGATACTCCTTCGGGAGCAATAAGCATTTAGTGCTTATTGACTTGTACCTCCCATCAATTTAATGAACATTTTTCTGCTTTCTCATACCAGAGGAGATTAGAACTCATGAATGTTGAAAGGTGGTGGGAAAGACTGAGTCAGCATTATGACAGCAGAAATGATGGCTGACAGCCTGAGAGAACAGAGAAGAGAAATTAGTGATTTTCTTCAGACATAGTACTAGATGGCAATAAGGTGACCCTGAGACATCAAGAGTTTGAAATGGTCTCCTCAGAAAGGAAAGAAATATGCAGCATATTTAAATAATGGTATATCATCAAGTCATTAACATTATCACTATTACTATTATTATATTACTATAACTAATTGTCTCCATGAAAGGTGTAAATTGACTATACAAGTCAACACAGAACATTTTCCTGCGTTCTAGAGATCAAATATTTTTAAAACTAAATACATCACACACACACACACACACCTATACACACATTTAAGAGTATTCAACACCTTGACAAACCAAAGCATGATTGCAGACTAAACGTCCACTTGCTTGGGTAGAATGGACACAGAAAATACAAAATCATATCATGATAGAAAAACAGGGAACGGGCACAATCTTAAGCTTTTAGAAAGTGGCTACTACTATATCCTTGATAGTGAAAAATATGAGGAAAATCTCCCATAGATTTTCACAATTTACCTCCACAAATGTGCATCATCCACATTTTTTCCTAACCCTTCCAAATAATCTCCATTTTGTGCAGGGTGAGTGGGAGGAATTTGTGCAGTTGGTAGTTGGCCCTCAGGCACATGTTGCTGGGTGATCACATTCCAGGTCCATTGATTTCCAACCCACATGCCTTTCCTACTCAGCACTGATCCTTAAGTCAGGGACTTCTCTTTTCAGAAACGTCCAGAAGCTCGGGTGGTTTGGTTCCTTTACTTTGGATTGCCTGTCTGTGCCAAGTACTTACTCTGTTCTTAATCAACCTTCAAATGATCTGTAAAAGAGACTACTGACCCCCATTCTGCACACAAGGTAACAGCTCTCCACAAGGCAGGCCAGTTGCTAAACATGTTTGTAGATTTATACTTTAACTACACTCATTTGAGTCTGGTCATTTTGGGACAACTGTCTCTTTACTCCCCCCAAATCCAGGAGTTACTTTATTTCATTTTCTTTATAAAGGTAGTTTTTTAACCCTGTATGTCTTTCATTATACCTAACATGATACATGGAGTACAGCGAGTGCTCAGAAAATGGTAGTTGAATATCTGCTAGGTTTATAATGAAAATTTTTTAAAAATTTGGACTAAGAAAAGACTAGGATAAACAATTCTTCCCTACCATTTATGAGCTATACGCCTTTAAGTGTGTTATTTTTATAAATGTTCAAGATCAGTAGGGAGGTGGCACTCATATAAGCACTCCTACCACTCGGCCAGTTGGGCTGTCTGTTCCATTGTGACAGTCTTCAGGCTAAAGTCATTTTCCCTCGGAAAGCCACTGCTTCATTTTGTGATTTCTCTTAATGTGATGTTTAACATAGTTTCAACAGTGTTCAAAGAACAGAGGCCGTCACATCAGGACGTCCCCACCTCCCCACCCCATTTCGCAGCAGATCTGATATACCATATATGACATAGTCATGGAAGATTTTTTTTTTAAAGCTTCAAAGAAACTTATCTTCATAGAATACAACTGAATTTATCAATGATTTTCAAACTTATCCAATTTCCTTATAGCATATAGAAGGAACATCTCCTTTGGAAGAGACACCTAAAAATAAAGGGAACATTTATGACCTACATTAAACTACAGATAAATTATCTTTAATAATTTTGAGGAAGGGGTTACAAGTCACATTCATTTAGCTATTAGTATGTAGAGAAAGAAAATTGAGGGAAATGGATATTCTAAAAAGTAATTATAGTATCAACTATTGATTATTGCATAATAGTAGTAACTCAGAGTAAAAGAACACATATTATCTGTTTTTCTGTGTCATAATTACAGTCAGGGCTTAGCTGTATCCTCTGGCTCAGGATTTCCCAGGATGCAAGCAAGGTGTTGGACAAGGCTGTAGTCTCATTAGGTTTGCATGAGGAGGATTCCACTTTACATTGATGTGGTTGTTAGCAACGTTTAGTCCTGGACTGTGCTTCTATTTCTATTTCGTAGCTTCCTTCAGCACCTCATGACGTGAGTTTTGCTGTGAATTGTTCATAGGATTGCAGTTCATTTTTTCTGAGTCATGGAGGGAAAGTAAGTATGGAAAAGATGGACAGGATGGATATTACAATGTCAAGTAACATAATCATGAACAAGTAATTATGTTCAGCATGATGATCCATCATCTATAGATTAGAAGGAAGTCTTACATCCTGGGCATACTCAACAATGGTTTCATATGAAGGCATGAATACCAGGAGCTGGGCAAAACTTGGGGCCATCTTAGAGTCTGTCTGCCTTCATGACATTTTCTGCATAAGTATCTATAACAAGGCTACATTGTTGTCAAATATGAAGGAAAGGTTCTCAATTTCTTATTGAAAAGGGACTCCAATTATCATTGTACTATTTATTTGAGTGAAATGTTAGTATTGTGCTGTGTGTATGGCATTGATACTTTCATGATTTATATAAAACATTCCAAAATTTTCCCGTTCATTGAGTACAGGACTTAAAAAAAATGAAGGAAACACTTTTGTTATGTTTCCTTTTAATTCATTAAAATATAAACCTTGGGGAGAGTCAGACAACTAGGATTTTCTTGAAATGGGTTAATCTTTTTTTTAAGTTCAGACTTTACTCAACTTCACTGTTAATGGTCCATTTAAACCTTATATAACAAGTTGGAACACAGAGGGTAGACAATTGAAACACTTATCTAGCATATTGTATGACATCCCTTGAATAAAGTATAACTGTTTACACAACTTGATGCATTCTCCCAAGAAGTGTAAGACAGGATTTATACAGAATATTCTATTGATAGACAAATATTCAAGGACTAGATCCCACCAGAATCGGCTAGTGACTACTACCAATTTTTCTTCTTCATGTTCCTTTTTCTTATGCTTTTCTCTTAAATTTGTATTAGCTTATCTCAAAAATAAATTCTGAATTAGTGATGAGTAACATCTCACTTTTAGTATTTTATCTTTAATAAGAAGGGGATTTCAATCATCAAAATATAAAACCAGCTTCCAATATAGGAGGGGAACAGAAATATCAACAAGAAGGAAAAATGAAAATTAAGAATTCTAAATACATGAATGCAAAATATTTTCTATAACAAGGTCACCTTTTAGCATTTTGTGGAGAAAGAGCATACCATTTTTGATGCATAATAAAGTAGTTAGTATATCAGTATGTAATGCAGTGGACAATGAAAGTACATTAAGAACTTTAAAATCATTAAATGCTAGGGTTGAAATGAATTTTATGATCATCTAACTGATCCCTACAATTACAGTAGGTCACTGGAGGTCTGAGAGGTTAAATATGACCTGTCTAAGTCTATACAATGACGAAATGGTGGAACTTGACTGAAATTTTGGTGTCCTGGTTTCTATACCTAGCATTGTACTATCACCACTTTTTCATGTGCTGTCCTTCATAGAAAATCATACATCCATGATCCAGGAAATGTAGATCTTAAGTTGCTTTTCCAATTTATTTGAACTACTTACAATCTGTCTCCTTCCCCCGGCCCCGTTCTTTCTCTTTTCCTTGTGAATTTTGTCTATTTTTTGAACAAATAGGAGGTAAAGTGTTGAAAATGGAGATCCAACTCAAATCTTGTGACTTGATCTTACCATTTCTCAGGATTAATGAAAACCACCCCTTCCCTCTGTAAGTCCATTTCAATATATTCCATTCAATACTGCTGTGACACACTGCTTCATCTCTATAAATAAATCTAATCAATACAAGTCTGAACATGTGGGTCATTACATCACTTTAATTCTTCTATCTTTTTATCTATCATCCATTAGGACTATTCCTCTTATACATATATATATATATCCCTCATATATATATTATATATATTATATAATACATATATATTATATGTATATAAACAAATAATTGCAGGCAACATTAGGCATATACAACTAACTTGAAATATTTCTGGAAGTCAATCAAAATGACTCTAAATAGCTCAGGATCAAAATGGCACTGAAGGTAATTTTGACAATGCCTTATACACAGCACATTACAGGCATTTCACTCACATATCCCTGGTTGTTAACAGAGCTTGCAAGCTCTTATATTCTGGGACAATAAACCCTAAAATGAAACATGTCATAACTTCTGAAGACCCTACCTGTTGATCTCCTGGATGGTCTTTCCTGAGGTGGAAAGCACACAGACTTCAAAGTCAGAGAAGCCATGTTCCAGTTCAGTTTTGCCACCTATCCTCAGGCAAGGTATATAATTCTCTGGGCTTCAAATTCCATTTTGCAAAATGGAATAATAATCCCAAGGGAACAAAGTTATATTGAAGATGAAATGAGACAATGCCTTAGAAGTTTAGATCAGTGTCTCTTGTACTTGTTAGATAAGAGATTGCCTTCCTTACTTTCATTAAGAGCTCAGGATAAAGTTAACTCCACCTGGACACCACATGCCTATAAAACCAGATGAAGTTTATGGAAAGTTGAATAATTTCATTTATATTACAGTATGCTAAAATATTAAATGTATTACTGTGTACACAAAGCACTCTGGAGAAAATGGGAGGAAGTAAGTCATTTTTGCAACAACAGAAAAGTGAGGAAAGAGAAAGGAATGAAAGAAATACAAAATTTTACCCTAAGTGATCACAAAAAGAAGTTGAGAAACTGATTTGAAACAGTAGGAGGAGAAAATTATTACTAAGGGCTTCAAATTTGTGGACTCCTTTGTGTCAGAGATAAGGGTGAGAATGTTTCCAATAACATTTTTCTAAAACTGCTAAATCCCTAGTTCTTGCAGATTTACCTAAATATAACTAATTATGAATGGGGCAATGCAATAAGGAGGAGGGCTTTTGAAGCAAATTCAATAAATGAAGAATTCAGCAATATAACCCAGAAAGCTATGTGTTTATGTGACATATCTGTGGCTATAATGGTTTGAGAATTTTCTTCTTTGATCCATGCATGAGATACATGATATTCCCGAGAGACTGAATCTTAACATTTGATGATAGCACATAGAAACATATAACTATTGGTCCCTATTCTACCCATCCCTTCCAAAAATCTCTCATTCTTCTCAAGAGAAGGGTATTGGTTCTAAGTCATAGTCCAACGTGCTTCTTTCAGTCACTCCAGTAATAACCATCACCAACAAACCCAAGTTCTTCTCCACCACCCATATACCCCTGTCCCTACTTTGGGCAAAGCATCAGTAAACTCCCTGTTCTCAATGAGGAGAAGGAATGTTGGTCCATTTCTTCTCATTTAGTAGGGCAGGCAGGAGCATGGAATTCAGAATCATAGATTCAGAGGGAGAAAGAATGATGAATAAGTGCTACATATACTCTTAGCTGATAAGTTAATTCTGCCAAAGGACCACGCTCATGATGTTTTAAAAGCCTCAAAGACAGAATACATTAGTCTAATTATTACTGATGATGTTGGTACTAATTTAAAGGGAGAAAATTCATTAATCACAAGTTATTTATATATATGTATAGTCAAAGAGCTTTATGCATACATATATATATACACAAAATCACAATTGTTTATACTAATGTTGATGTGGGTAAACACACCTGCATTTCTTTGACAATATGTATTATTCTTTTTTTTAATTTTAAATACTTTATTTATATGTGAATTTCACATCTCTCTGATCTCTGGGGCCCCCCTCCCTCCCCGACCGTTCCCACCCTATCCCACCCCCCTCCCCAGGTCATATACTTCACTTTGGTTGTTGGCTTATTTCGACTTTTCTTCATGGATTTTTATTTATCTTTCCCATGTGCAGAGAAGGGGACACTCTTACACTGCTGGTGACAATATGTATTATTCTAATTTGTTTTCTGTTTATTTCTTTTCACACTAGGGCCCTCAGCCAAGATATGATGAAGCTCATTGGAACTCTCAGAAAAATAAGAGGGCATTGCAGATCATGAATTTATCCAGCTCAAATTGAACTTTTCTGGATTAGAAATAAACTTTGTCTCAGATGTACTTCCACAGGTTGTTCTATTCCTACCTTCCTAAAGCACTCCTCACTTGTACGAAGTTATTTATATATAATTTCTTCTACTTGAACAGACAGACCATGTTGCATCCATATTAGTGTCCCAAATGGCACTTAAGACAGCTTGGGGATTTCCTAGTAAATGAGTGTGAAATGGTAGCAAAACAAAACAAAGCAAATTTTAAAAAACAAAAACAACAAAAAACAAACAAAAAGTTTTATCCTCAAATATAAAGCATATAGAGCTCAAAATTTAAAATTTATGTAGCAAAGTAGATAGTGATTCATGAATTATATTAATTAACTTCCTCTGGTTTCTTTTCTTCCAGCATCCAGAAATTTAATGAAGATCATATTATTCATTTACCAGGAGTTTTTGGAGCAACCCTATAGGGTGCCAAAGCACTGGAGAAAAAGAATACACTTTTTTTTTGGGGGGGGGAGCAGGAGGAGGGAGAGGAAACCAGGTAATTGAAGACAGTAAAGGTGAACACCTTTAAAGACATATAGTGGCAGGAAGGACACAGACAGCTGTACCATAGGTGCCTGAAGCTCCTCGGATTACAGAACAGTTGATAGCAGCAAAGATACAGTGTGGTGATGGGAAATGATTCTCGCCTTTAGCTTTCTTCTCATTATAAATGTGGTGAATGACAAATAGTATTGTTACTCAGGTATTTTAACCCCTAACTTCCACACAATATTTATAACAACAAAACAACTAATAAAAGTTGCACATATTAAAATACAGGTCAAAATAAGAGCCTATGAGGTAGCATATCAAACACAGATTCAAGTCTAGTAAGTGAAGTGG
Source organism: Uropsilus gracilis (assembly GCA_004024945.1). Taxonomy (NCBI): domain Eukaryota; kingdom Metazoa; phylum Chordata; class Mammalia; order Eulipotyphla; family Talpidae; genus Uropsilus; species Uropsilus gracilis. Next base: position 186,962 of record PVHY01000355.1, on the reverse strand, counting down.
CTATGGGTACCTTTGCAGTTTTTCTACCATATATTTCTGCATTGGATGATATTTTAGAAATTACTTTTACAACATTTGAAAAATTAAAGGCAAAAGACTCACTGTAAATAGCACTTGGAAAACAGTGTTTTTTATTAGTATCCTGAAAGATTATAATAAACCTGAGTTCGGCCTTCCAGGAATGCAAATAGCTTCCTCATTTTTACTCCTCCCAGTCTTACTTGAATTCTTGTAAAGTAAGTTCAGACTTGTACAATCCCTTGATACCTAAAGTGTGAGGAGGAAAGCATTCAAAATGCAAAAATGAAGATTAATGGGGGATTTTTAAGCACTTCTATTTGAACAATGCTTTCACAGAATGTATTCACATTCTTTTGCAACTGTGTTGCTAAAAGAACATTAAAGAATACTGAGCTTTTCTTAATTAGATGTCCCACAAATGTAATAAATGATGTAAAAAAGAGCACAATGTTTAGAACCATTATTTATGGTTAAGTAATTATTTGATATTACATTCAAACACCACCTCAGTTATCACAATCAATTTGGGCCTGAAGACCATAGATTTCTATTCAAGATATGGGATTTTTGCAAGAATTTGCCTAAAATTCACTGATCTTTTAAGAAAGAATGGGTCAACCCCTCTCTGTTAGTCACATTTAAAAACACAAGTGAAGAACAACAGAGAATAAAGTTTTGTTTTGTTTTGTTTTTAACATGTATAACTGTCTCTTGATTGATTTTCTGGAAGTCATCTCCTTTATTTAATCCCCTCTCCACAAATACCCCCCAACCAGAATGCTCAGGCATAATACTAAGTCAAAGTGTTAATTAAAAGATCCTCACTTCACAAGGAAAATCAAGTTTGGTATGGGGCAGATCATCAGGCAACTCTTTTGAAAATTAGATGGCTCATGGATATTGAAATTAATTTACTCAATCATGAAATATTCGTTACATAGCTACATGGAAGCTATTGTGCTCTATACCACATGAGGGATCAAAAGACATCAGTGCCACCAGTTCATGTAGAAATGTATGAGTATGGAGAACAGACAAAAACACAAGTTTCATCAGAGTGTCTGTGTTCCATCACTTATTTCAGTCCTGGAGGTTTGCCCCAAACCCAATTACTAGTAGTACTAGATGTAAGATCAGAAATAAAGGTACCCCTAGTCTTCTCATAGAAAATGTTGATATTTTTGACTCCTCTGTTTTCCCACCCATACCCAATCCAGTCACAAATTCTGTCAACACTGCCTTCGAAATATATACAGTATCTGGACATTTTAGCAGTTACTCCCTCAGTTCAGGATATCATCAGTCCTTGCTTCATCTATTATAATAGCTTCTTACCTATTCTTCTTCTTTGGATCTTTATTCCCATAGACTCTTTTCCAAAAAAGCAGCCAAAGTCATCTCTCTAAAATGTTAGTCAGTTATTCCCATGTCTTCTGAGCTCATTTGGCACACTATACAAGTCTTCAGAATAGTTCATAATACTACTCACTACCACCTGGATTTTGGATGTCTCTCTGGTCTCAATTTCATTCCTTCTCCTCTTCCATTATCATACTTTAGGCACCTGGGCTTTCTTAACCAAGTATGTATCCACAACATGCTTGCTTCAGAGCCTTGTATTTTTGTTCACTCTGCCCAGCATGGCCCTTCACACATTCTACACCTGATTCAAGTGTCAATACAAAAACACCTAATCATGAACACCTCTAGAATATACTTTATTGCATACTGGTCCATGGGGTTCTATTTCCCCTCCCAGAATTTATTATAATTTAAACCAGTACACACATTATTGCTATTTATTTTTTGTTGTTATTATCTATTATCTGTAATTTTCATGAAAGTAGGGACATTTTTGTTCACTGAGGAATGAATACTATAGTACTTAGGAAAATTCCTACCACAGATAAGAGAGCAACATAATCTGGAGTAGTACTTAACGCTTCTGTCTTTAAGGACAGAAAGCTATAAAGACATAAGATAGGAATAGAGGCATCATGCAGGTATGACTATGGACACAGAAGTAGTATATGCAGGATGCGTACAGAATAGCAGCAATTATAAATTTCAAGAAACAATGAAAGTAGGGAGCATTCATCTATCATTAAGCCAACAAAGCATAGCTGTTGATTGAATTAAGATCCAGTCCCAGTGTTTAGGGGCCATTCATTCATTCAAAGTGTATATCGACTGGCAACTTTGTGTGAAGCACTGTAGTACTTTGTGCCTAAAAGATGAAAACTGGAAAATTAAGGTTGCCTTTGAGCAGACCATACACTGCACAGATTCTCACACATGGTGTGAGGCAATTGGAATCTGATTAACCACTAAAGCTTATAATATTAGCTATCTAAATCATCTTCTCTAAGAGGAAAAAAAAGTAAGAAAACTAGATTTATTAATTAACAGTGATGTCAGTTGAATAACTTCATTATTCTACCTTCCTATTATGCCAGATCTTCATGGAGTCTGCAGTGACCATTGATCAAACTTCATTTCAGATACCATGACAGTAGATTTTTACTTTACCCCTGTGCCTTCAGGATAGCTTTAATGCAGAAACTGAGTTGTAACACTGGATCAGAGCTTTCCTAGCCCATTTCACTCTACTGTCGCTCAGTTTTGAAAAAATGATCTAGGACAGACTCATAGAATTCATAACTCTGAGTGAAAGGGAAAATGAGACAAACTCCAAAATTAATAAAATGTATCTTCTTGTATGATTTCAAGACATGAGTCTTCCTATTGCTGTAGTGAGAGAAAGGAGAGAGGGAGACAGTCATCTCTTTTTTAGTTTTCAATATCTACTCTCAGTATAATCACTATCATCCAAAGTCAATTTTAATAAATGCCATAGAAGAGGAAGAGTCATTTAAGGCTGGATGGTAATTGATTTGAGTTTTAAAGACTGGAAGGAAAGAACTGAAATGCATGACAAATATATGCATGACAAATATATGGTGAAAAAGAAACGTATGTGGAACAAGTGGGGGGAGTTGAGATTGATCCATTAAATTAGAAATATGGAACTAGCCAGAAGGAGCAATGGGAGCCAAGACCAAAAGTTAGAGAAAGGCAGTTATGGGAGGATGAGATAGCAATGGGGGCAGCAGTAATGGTATTGATCAAAATAAAAGAGCCTGTGACAAAGAGATGTGGCAGTTCATGTTTTTTCTTCTTCACCAAGCCTTGCAAAGATCTAGTTTGGAAGTAAAGGAAGCTACATCCAAAAATAAGTCTAACCTTCAAATAGGTTTATGGTGAATGCTTCAGCACTAACCACCTGTGTTAAATCCAGTAGCAAAATTTTTGTGTGTGACAACACAGAGGTGAGTTTAATTTAACAGGAGATTTCTGTCTTAAAAATGCCTTCATCTGGAATTGTTTCAACCTCCAACAGCTGGTCTGAAGTAGCCATGGTTAAGGAGACACAAACACAAAACTAAAATAATGCAAAGGGTACTGTCTTGAAATATGAGAAATCTGAGATCTTATGCTGGGTTCTTAATTAAATAATTCTAAATATCTAGGTGACCATCTGCAAATCCCTTGCTCACCAGACTCTTATTTTTCTCATTTCTAAACAAGCTGCTTTGACTAGAAGACTTTGGATATCTTTCAGCATCAATAATATTTCATTACTCTAGAGCACACATGGTTTTAAAATTGCCTTTGGTCTATCATGGTGGCTTACCACATTGATCTGTTTTCCTAAAAGTATGTTTTCTCATGCCCCCAACTTTACTAGTCTATATACCACTTTAAAATTCTGCTGGATTCAAGCCATATTTGATAGAGTCCCTAGTCCAGCATCTTACAAAGAAAGATCATCCAATAACTATTTGTAGAATGAAAGAATGAGTTAAATATCTGTTTTGGAAGAATGAAGCAGCTTATATTTATAAAAAAAATCCAGAAAAATCTTGGAGGAGGTATTAACAATAAATATCAAGACAGATTACACATTGCTGTTCCAGTTATTTTTCACTTTGGATATGTCTCAGGAAACTGGCATAAAAAGAGAAAACAATTGTCTCATGAAAAAACAGAAAATAATTAAATAATATTGCATTTTTGTGCCAGATTATGATTCCTGGCTATCTGTAGGCATTCATCAGAGAGATATATCTGTGATCCAAGGATCTACCTTCCAATCTTTCTTACTTAGGGTTACATCTTAGCTAATTCAGTGCCATACGTAATTCTGGAATTAAGAGTACTGAAAACCCTTGTTTGGAAGGAATTACACATACTAAAATGCATAAATCATAACAACTCCTTAATATCTGAAAAGATACATAGCCCACAGGGAAACCCTACCTTTGCAGGCATTTAGAACATAAAAGTTATGGTATATATTGTAAACACCTCCCCACACCCACTTGGCATATCATGTGGTGGGTATAAACTAAATATTAGCAATGCATATTGTACATTGTTCATGTCACAGGCATACAATTGTGAGTTCCCATCTTCTGAGTCAAAAAAAAGAGGAAATAGCAAAAAAAAAATAATTTAACACATCATCTTTAAGAATAAATGAGGTTACAAATCTACATTTGGAAGAACAGAATCTAGTCCATATGTACCAGATACCATTTTTCTTTCAAACTCAAACTCCAAATTCCAAAATGTATACTCTCTCTATATACTGAGGTAACAGCTTGTCAGAGAAATGTGGCAAGCAACAGCAGGACTAGCACAGCAGATGGGTAGTATTTTTATACTGGCTTTTAAGTGATAATGTGAGTTTACATAGGGTCATCCTAAATATTGTTTAAGTGCATGGAATGACTCGAGTCACTGTCTAACCTTGAGTAGGCTGTTTTGCTTTCAGTTCTTGTCTAAATTTGCTGCCGTCAAGGCTTCATCTAGAGAAGTCTATCTTTTCTTTGAAATAGGAGCAGCACAAATTTCTTCAACTCTTCTCAGATTCTTGTATATGTCTCAAGTTGACATTAAAAACACAGGGAAGAAAATAGCTATGCATACTTCTCTAGTAAACACAGTGGACAGATTCAGTCTCTGTTAGCAGGTTACAAACGATACATGCCCCAGGGTGAAAACCAAACCAAACCAAACCAAACCAAACCAAACCAAACCAAACCAACCAACCAACCAACCAACCAACCAACCAACCAACCAACCAAACAAACAAACAAACAAGCAAACAAAAAGAATAAAACAACAACAACAAAAAAGACATTAATCACTGGCAGTTGAGAGATGTGTTTTAATTTCAGCTCTCCCAGTAACTGGCTTCATTTTGTATAGCTAGAGGATATCCTTACCAGGGACTACTGTGCATAATGACTGAGTCTGAAGGCATCTTAAGTAAACAGAGCATCCAAACTTTCACAGTTGACAACATTCACTTCTTATGCCCCAGCCTACTTTATTTTGTGAAAGAATGGGAATAATCATGCTGACCTTCTATTTGAATTTCAAACACTCCTTATATAATCAGAACAAAGATGTTCACTTTGTTCATGCACAAATGAGAATACACATCAAATTTAAGAAAATCTTAAAGTTTTGAGATGATACATTTTATCAGTGCTTTTCCTGTGAAGACATACTGCTTGAAGCAACTGCTTCCTTTAAGGTATGGCTTATCAGATGGGGATGGGTAGGTTGGAAAAGAGTGGAGTGGAGGTTTTAAGACTTTGAAATGCTTTTGGACAGTATTATATTTGCAGTCTGGTAAGACAAACCTAATTTTATCTGAATGTAAGCATAGAGGAGATAGGTATTTTTGATTAGTATCCTCAGTGCCTAGAGGAGTGACCAGCACATAGTAGGCACTCAACATATTTGTGAATGGCTTTATAATAAGTGTCAGATCCATTCAGGCATATTCTCTTCCCTATGGAAAAATGATTGTTTTAAAGAGATGTGTGAATCATGTTCTTTATCAAATAAGAAAATACTGTGTTCAGAATCAGTTTATAAACCCAAATCTGGACGACCAGTATCAAAAGATGCTGTAGTGAGTGATCTGTTCTTCCAGAAGGCATAATGCAATGCAAATGGTTTTGTTTGGCACAACAGGAAAGAAGCCACTGGTATTCCATAAGTGAGATCAGGCTTGCTGATACCCTGCCTACACTGGACATTTCCACCAAACAAACAAACAAACAAACAAACAAAAAACTTGAAGCAAGATTCTATCCACACTTACAGGTCTGTACTCTTTCCATATTACTGATAAACCTTGAAAATTGATAGGGATGGGTCAATTCATATGATTATAGACAAAGCTGTGAAACCTTCTCACCTTTCAGATTCTGCACTGGTGAAGATGGGTTGATAATAAAATACTTCAGAGGATCACAGATTCCAAAAGGATAGTATTATATAGGCATTGATGGTGAAATAAGAATGTGTTTAGGTCTCTATGGAATAAGTAGAAATATAAAATTGCTTTGTTATTTATATACAAAACACTAGAAACATTAAATTCCTAATGTACTTATTAGATTTTAAGATCCTTGAGGGAAGGGACTTATCTACCTACTTAAAAACAAATTGGCCAGTACTTGGTAAACAGTGTCTCACAGAGTTAATATTTTGAAACTGAATGACTATATATACATATATAAATAAGATAGATACAGATATATGAATAAGAATAATGACATCTTAGAAGGATAAATGTAATTGATAGCATTTCTGCTAAAACATTAATCTCTGAATTATAAGATGGATCAAATTCCATGAAATAAGGCAAAGGTTATGATAAAATTATGTGCTGAATTCAAAATTCAGTTTCTCATTTACTTTAACAAAACTTTTCCTTTTATAAAGGAAAAGACAAGTTGGCTTTAAGATTGATTAACTTCAGAAGAGGGAGGAGCACAAGATTAAGATGATGGTTCAGGGGTGACACAGTTTTGGGAGAACCTCATGGTATACAACAATTCAAAAATACTTATATATAAATAAATCTTTTATAAAGAAATAAAATAAGTTAGATTAATTTAGAGAGGAAATTCTAATATCTAATAAAGCAGTAACTACTAGGACATAAACAGTGGAAACTATAATCAAAGTTTAATCAAAATGTTTTCCCCTTTGTCCTAAAATTCTACTCTTTCTATTATCTGAAAATGATACATTTCCTGGAAATTAGCAAGATTAATAATAGTGTTGAACAAGTCACTAGCCCTTTCAGGGCAGTGAAGAGGTGTACACTATTTACAATATTCAACACTTTCTATTCCATTAATATGGCAGTGACATAGGTCAAATGGTACACAGAGCAGAACAATCTAAAATTTAAAACTCCAGAGGAAAAATATAAAAACAGTACGCAACCCTCAGGTAATCCCAATCACATCCACAAATCTAGATGGTCAGTGTCAAAAGATGCCAGAGTGAGCTATCTGTTCTTCCAGGAGGCATAAGTCAGTACAAATGATTTTGGTCAGCACAACAGAAATGGCCACTGCCATTTCATAAATGGAGACCATACTGGTGATGGCATGCCTGCATGGGGCATTTCCACAAAAAAAATGGAACTCTTTGCCCTAACTGAAAATAGCACCAGTTGAAAAATACCAAGGACACCTGTGTTTGGATGTTTATTGCAGCACTATTTATACTTGCAAGGCTATGGAAACAACTCAAATGCTCCAAGACAGATGACTGGATGATAAAGATGTGGTATAAGTAAATAATGGAATATTATGCGTCAAATAAAAATGACAAATTTGATGATTTTGATGACTACCTAGAAGAAATCATATTGGCAGAAACAAGTCAGAAGGAAAAAGACAGAAACCAAATGGTTTCATTAATATATGAACAACCAAAAGGAAGTACACAATTGGGGGGGGGGAGGACCAACTGAAGTGGCCAGGGAGGAGAGGAAGTGGTAACCCCTGGAGGTCACAACAATATATATATATATATATATATATATATATATATATATATATATATATA
>PVHY01000355.1:44691-178894 GCA_004024945.1 Uropsilus gracilis | reverse complement strand
TTATTTCTGGGGATAAGAAATATAATAGAACTTTACCAGAAATATTCCATATTATGTATATATTGCTAAATGTCACAAGTTACTTTTGCTTAATAAATAATACCTATATTAAATCTATCAGCAATATCAAATATAATGATGAAAACCTACTTTCTCAATAACAAGGCAAAGAAAACTATCAACATCAGTATATGCAATAAATAAGGTACTGGTATTAAAAAAACAAAAATATATAATTGCTTTTATTTCTGATTATTCGATTATCTATTTGTAAAACCATATAGAATCAAGTAAAATATTATAAAAAATTAAAAAAAATAAAAACACCAAGTTAAAACCCTCTTTCCATATTTTTACACCTCTGATGATCACTAACTTTGTGGGTCACCTTTATTGGCTAAGGGGGATGCCTAGAAATCTGGCAAAACATTATTACTGGGAGTATCTGTGAAGGTGGTTCTGGAACAGATTAGAATCTGACAGGAAATTTCCTGCAATCGGCTAATGTGGAAGGTGTTGACCATAGTTAATAGTGTCTCACAGAGTTAACATTATGAGATTGAATGACTATATAGCAGAAGTGCTGTCATTTATATTTATCCCTCTAAGATATCATTATTTTTACTCCTATTTCTAGAGATAAAACGTTAATCTCAGAATTATAAGATGGATCTAATTCCATGAAATGAACAAAGGCTATGATAAAATTATGTGCTGAATGCAACATTCAGTTCACTCACCCATGTGGAGGGTGCCATACAATTCACTAAGGGTCTGAATAAACAAAAAAAATGTGGAGAAAGAGTGAATATACTTTTTGCTTGATCTGAAAGGTATTTTCCTCTGATCTCTAACAACAGTGTTCCTGGTTTTCAAGCTTTGTACTCAGAAAAGTACTTATACTGTCCCTATACCATCTCTAGGTACCCTACCTCCTCTTCCTAACACTGATTTCATTACCAATTCTCTTGCCTCTCCAGCTTACAGAAGGCAGATTATAGGACTTCTTAGTCTCCATAGTCACTTGAGTTAATTCATATTATACAGAAGTACAGAAACATTGCAGGGAATTCTTTCACATGAAGACTTTTAATTTTCCACATGAAATGAAAAATCAATCTTTACTCATAAAGAGAATTAAGAGAAACCACAAAACAGAAGATACTGAGTTTCACCATTATTAAAATTATTTCATCTTTTCATGTAACTAGAGGAATAAACCAATGGATCAATGACTCATTTTACATACATATATTATCTTCCCACTCCTCTCAAATATAAGTAAATTAATTTTTTCTTATGCCTGAGCCACTGGATGTATGGCAGCGTTAAAGTATAAGTTGAATTTTCCAGTTGTTTTAACAAATGCAGAAGTCTTTTGATAGTCAAAGAAATAGATCAACTTGAAAGAAACACCTTGGGTTTTATTTGTCCATTTATTCAAACAAGGCAATGGGACACCTTCTAGGTTTTGTGCATACCAAAAAGTAAGACATTTATTTTCACAGAATTTTACATCTAAGAAAGGTGCTGAGAGATAACCTTAATATGAAGCAGAATAAAATTGTCACTAAAGGGATATGATTGAATAATAGAGATCTAGAAATGAGCTATTTATTTTTAATTCAAAGATTTGGAAAAGCTCACAGGTGAGGTAACACCTATACAACATGATGACCCTGTTGAGCCCTCCATGCCACTGTAAGTCACATGACAATATGGATTCAGTGTGCAAACTGGGTTACACTGAACAGCATAAATTCTACAGGCAATTTCATTATATACTTAAAAGAAATTCTTAACCCTGATCACAGTTGCAATTATATTGTTTTATCCCACTTGCAAAAGCTTTTCTTATCATGTCAGAAAACATAGCACTGTGTTCTGCAAATATGTGCAATATTCCTCATATGTACACATAGCGAATACAAGCACAATTTTCAGTTTTAAGCAGCAACACACTTGATACTTAACATGACAAATAGGGTGGAGAAGTAAATAGCAAAAAAAAAAAAAAAAAAACTTGTTTGAAAGCACTTGTGCTTAATTTATTGGGTGCAAAGGGATTTAGATGGCAAAAATATATAGTTTTCAGTGGAAACATTTCATTTACCTAACAGCTTGAAAATTTCACCAGGATTAGCTTTAACGTGAGGCTCCCCAACCTCTTCTAAGATTGTGTACTGCAATTAAAGGAAACAAAAAGTCTAACAGCCAGAGACATTAGGTCTTTTTAATCATCCTGATTGGAGATGCCTGCACATGAAGGTAGGACGGGGCTCCTCCCCAACAGACCACCGCACACTGCTCCTGCAGGTAGATTCCTCTCACTTGTTTTCATCCACCCCACACTGTATCCTCGGTTTTCTCCTCCCTTCTTACTCTTTCCCTTTGGATTTTCAGATTTGTTCTGTCTTCCATTCTGTTTGATGACACCTTGTCAATTAGATGCATTCTGTTCAGTTAAGAAGTTCATTAAATTCAGATAACATGCCATTCTTGCAAGCTGACTGATGTTTATTAATGTAATATGTGAAATGGGTAATTCAACAGGGACTTGGGCCTTTCTTTGCATCACTCAAACACCTAGAATAATGCAGTGTGTCAGGAATACATCAGGGGTTTTATAATACTATTTACATATTGAAAGATTTCTTGAAAGTCACATGCCTTTGAGAAAATCAGGAATGTGTGCATTATGAAAGATAAATGGGATAGAGGCAATATGAATCACATTCTTAAATAACTTTGATTTTTCTCTGTACTTTGGGGGGCTGGAGAGAAGATAAGAGGGGGATAACAATAAGTTTTTTGATGTGATTGAGCTTTGAGTTTTTAATAAGGTATTTGAGATTATTAAAAGCTACAATATTAACGTTTAATTGCAAAATAGTATGTGTAATTTTCAAAATACTTTCCTCTATTTGTTATCTCCCTAAGCTAGAGTTTTATTTATTTTATCTTTTTCTGAAGGCAAAAACCAAACATGAATGAGATAAAAATTAATAGTCCTAGGTCACTCACATAGCTTGCCAGAAGAAGGATTTCCAAATGTTTGCAAAGAAAGAACTGAAGTTCAAGGAAGTACATAGTATCCCATCAGATGGCTTCAGTCTTTGCAACCATTTGTCCCAAATGCGACCAAATGAGATAAGGCTAGTAAAAGCATCCCAATGATGTCATAACCTTTCCTAACAAATAAGGCATAATTCAAGCAATATTTCCCAAGTGCCTACCACCTTCTGGACACTTTTAGATTCTATGAGGTGAATTGCTTCCTCTTAAGGAACTCACAGATTCAGGGAAAAAAATATATAGTTGTTTAACTTAGAGAAACTATTGGTACAGGTGTTGTTTCACATAAGTAGATGGCTTATGTGACTCTTTCTTCTTTTCCTTTCTTCCCTGTTTCTTTATGGAAACACTGGGAGTAGCAGGTGCTGAAATGCCAGCATGTGTGTACAAGCATTTGCAACATTAGCCAAAAGTTTTACTGAAGATCTTAGCATTCAATGAGCATCAGAATATTCTTGTCTCCCCAGAAAAGCTCTTTCTATTATGTGAAAGACAGAAAATTGAATATAAAATTCTGCAAGAGAACTCAGCTATTTTTAAGTTAATATTTTATAACTATTTCAAGATATACTAGAGATAAGGAGGACAGGTTAAACAAATAAGGTTGGTCAAGAACATACCTATATCAGGAGAAAGAGAAGAAAAGTTACAGATGGGAAGAAGATATTTGCAAATTATATCTGATGTGGTAAAATAAACAAAGAACTCATAAAAAGAAATAAAGAAAATGAACAACCTCATTAAAAAATAGGAAAAAGATCTGAATGGACACTGCAACCCCTAGAAGATATACAGATGGCAAAGAAGCATGTAACAGGATCTTAAACACCTAATATTACTAGGGAATTTAAAATTAAAATAACAATTGGATGTACTACAGACCATCAGAATAGTCAAAACCCAGAACACTGAACACTGACAACATCAAATGATGATGAAGATGTGGAGAACAGAACACTCATTCATTGTTAGTGGGAATGAAAAATAGTAAAGTGTCTTTAGAAGATAGTTTGGCCGTTTCTTAGAAAACTAAAAATACTCTATCACACATTCCAGCAATCATGATTTTGCTATTTTTCCAAAGGAGATGGAAACTTGTATCCACAAAACAAACAAACAAACAAACAAAAAAACCACACACACACAAACCTGCATATGGGTGTTCATAGCAGATTTACTTGTAATTTTGCAAACCTGCAAGTAAGCAAGATGCTCTTCTGTAGGTACATGGACATATAGATTGACTAGAATCTAGACAATGGGATAATATTTAGAACTAAAAAAAATTTGAGTTTGAAGCCATGAAAAGACAGACAAGAAACTTAAATGCATAGCGCAAAGTGAAAGGAAACAGTCTGAGATTATTACATACTATATGGTATCAGCTATATGACATTCTGGAGGGAAAAATATGGGACAATATAAATATGAGTGGCTGCCAGAGGATAGGAGCAGGAAGAAGGAGGAACAGGGAGCATGTAAAGGCATTTCAGTAGTAAGACTATTCTTTATCATATTATAATGGGCAATATGTATTAATAAAACATTTCTCCAAATATATAGACTGTGCAAAACTAGGGGTGAATTTCTATATGGATGTGAAACAATATGTCAATATAGGTTCATCAACTGAAAAAAATATCACCCTGGTGCTGGAATGTTGACAGTTGTGGAAGCTGTGTGTATAAGGCAAGGGGTACAGGGGAAATCTCTGAAAAACCACCCACTCACTTTTGCTGTGTCAAAAACTGCTGTAAAAAGTAAAATCTATTTAAAACACATACACATACAAAACATGTTTGGAAATCCATTTCAGGCTGAGAATGAGAAGTCCTGTGACGTTTAGTTTTGGAACCTAAAATAGTCGAAAGACAGGGGATTCAGTCAGGATAGAAGATTCTGGGTTCTCATCTTTACTACTTGTTTAACAACTCTTTTAACATAGTAGGATTAAATACCTTCTTAGAAGGACTTCTGGGAGTATAAGAATGAAACAACAGAAACATAAATGTCCCCAACACTTTAAAGTAGGTGTATACTATTGAAGGGTCATGCTTTTGGGTGATAAAAGTCTTACATTGGCTTTGGACACCTTGGTTTTTTTGGTTACATATGAAAAAAGAGAACAAATGTCACATTGTTGCATCCATTCTTGGGAATAAAATTGAACATGGGCTGAAAAACCTCTGATTATTGATTTTAAAGGGATTTTCACACATCCTGAGGAAGGACAGAAGGTTGAGTATATTAAATAAACTCTATCCCCCCCAAGTATACAAATATGGTTACTTGACAATTCATTTCTCTTCCATTTAGTCTCACATCCTTATGCATTAAAATACCTAAGCAGTGCATTTCAGAATAGACACATTCTTGTTATAAATAAAGTTAAAACCACTTGAATAAGAGATGAACAAGAGAAAATGGATTAAGAACAATAAGGATTAAAGATAAAGATCAAGTGGATTCTAAAACTTATCCAGCTCTCAAAGTGTGTAGGTGTGTATAAACTCACAAAGAATCTAATAATATATAATTAAAACTGAATAAGCCAGTCAAATATTTATCTGTGTAATGTTCATGCAAAAAGTCTGATAATGAGAACTCTGGCACAGCTGAGAGATGGAGAAAACATATTTGAAAAGACAGAAACAGGATCCTATCTACACTTTTGGGGTTTAGTAAAGACTTAGCTCTAAGCTCCCAACTAACCTGCCTTCCTGTCATTCTTTTATTTAGTATAAATCTAACTTTGGGAAAAAAATGAGGAAATAGCTGTTGAATTCATGAATTCATAAATGGCAAAAGGATACCTTAAAAGCCACCCAAGTTCCTGTGAACTACACACATAAACAAATACCTTCATGTGTTTGATTATTACCCAAAAGTAATACTAGGACAAGTTAGTAATTCCATTTTAGAGATGAAAAATCGAGACAATGAAAGAAGTTGGAACATATGAAGAACTGCCTTGCTAGAAAGCAGCTAAGCCTAGTCTCTGGACATTGATATAATAGTCTGTCTACCGCCACATGTCTTAAGCACCTCTATACATGGGTTCTAAGTCCCTAGGAGGCAGAGAAATATAACCAATCTAACGCTGAAAGGAAATTTATCTCTGATACCTAATAGATTGCTTTTTAATTACAATAACATTGATTTACAACACTGCTTCAAACCTCATGAAATGTACATATCCTACCACACCCATCACCCAAATCTCAGTCACTTTACACTGTAGAGAATCATCAAGATACACTGGTAGATGCTAACACTTATTAAGCACCTAGATCCTATTTGCTAACAAAAATCGACATTCAGGGGGACTGCCAGGTCTGTGGTTACTAAGAGTACCTTGTGTTTTCTGAAAGGACATCAAATATTTCCATGCTGTTTTATCATTTTTCTACTAAATCCATTCCTGAAACTTTTAACCCTAAATGTTGTGTGAAAATGGAGCCCTAGAGGATCATTCTGTAACTTTGACTATAAAGCAAACATAACCAACCAAATGCCAGGTCAGCAGACCAGAAAAAACATCAGCAGCCAGAGAGGACCTGACCAATGCTGAGAGGCCTGGATGTCCCCCAGTGCAGAAGTTCTAAAAGTCAAGCCCATGTATGGATAGTACAGCCATATCTTCTGCATTATTAATCCACAGATACTATATAAAATTTATGAATACACAGACAAAATGTATGCTGGTTTTTAAGATGAAGCTGTACAAATGTCAGTGAGGAACAGCTCAGTCTTGTTTTCATAGAGGGTTGGGAGACAGGCACAGGAAGAAAAGGGATGTTTAAGCCATATAGTCTTATTTGACTTGTTAAACTAAGAATATTATGTGAATAAAGAAAATATATATCCATATTTAGAAGAAAAGAACATTGGCTACTCTTCATTCACCATCATTGTTACTCTGATTAGTATTAAATAAAAGTATTAGACAGACTCCAATATCAATATACTAGATCATTTAAGGAGTTCTGTATTTTGTAAGGATGCTAAGAAGGCAATTATGTAAATTGCCCCATTATATGTTTTTATACACTATTTTTCTGTTTAAACAGTATACTTCATAGGTCATATAGAGAGTTCAAATAATGTGCCATAGTACATACAGGAAGAAGTTCTCATTTCCATCTGGAAGAGTCTGAAAGTGTCAAAGATATCTGTGAACTCAGCTAACTGAAACTAAAAAACAAATATTTACAGAGGAAAAATTTAAGTAAAAGCAGAGATACGAATGAACTGAGTTACTATGCATAGAGACTGAATAAACTGAAAGGATATTACAGAATATTGGGAAGAAAAGAGTGAGAGATTAAAAAAAGGTTCATGGTTGTCAGTTTCTGGACTACAGACTTGACTCCAGAGTCTGAGGAGCCATTCAAAGCTAAATTAATAGGTAGCAAAATGAAAATAGAACAAATGAAACAAGGAAACCAATAGGAAAACTAAATTTATACCAGTCTACTGATTATTAAAAACTGAGGAAGGCCAAGTACTGTAAATATAAAGGCAACATTTTTGGAAATTAAGTTTGTAAGGAGTGTCACAAAATTATTGATCTTGTTATATTGTCTTATCTACATCACAGCAAAAGAATGATTATAAATGTCTAATATTCTGTTTTTAAATAGACATTCCTTGACAGCCCTGGGAAACTAATACTTCAGACTATAGAATTAAGGAGAATGTGTACATTGGAGAAGAAAGAAGAGAAAATAACAACTCAGATATGATACCCTGGGACAACTTAAAACCCCCAAACAACTAGACAATAAAATACCTGAAAACTTGCAAAGTATTCCATGGAAATGGGCCAACATAGCCTGTATTTGGAAAGCCCTGTGAGAAAGTAGGCATCTGATATTATCTTCAAAGGAAGAAACAGAATCTCCTATTCAAGAGCTATTGAATGGGTGGTTAGCTTGAGGCAGGATCAGGTAGTAGAAAGAGCAAGTGATGTGATATTGGAAAGTCTAGATTTGAATTCTCACTTCATATATATATGTATATATATTTGTATATATATATATGTATATGTATATGTATATATACATTGTACATATACTTATGTATATATATACATATACATATGTATATTGTATATATACATATGTATATGTATATATATACATTGTGTATATACATATATACATATGTATATATATACATTGTATATATACATATGTATATATATTGTATATATATATATTTTTTTTTTTTTTTTTGAGACTGGGTCTCACTATTTTTGCCCATGGAACTGCAGGCTCTCGTTGCCCACAGGCTCAAGCAATCCCCAGTCTCAGCTTCCTGGGTAGCTGGGATTACAGGTGTGCGCCACCACACCCAGCTATTTTTCTGGAACTAGGTTTCACTCCAGGCCCCATGCGGGACTCGAACCATGGTGATCCCTAGCCCCTGCCGCTTCATAGGCTGAAGCTTACAGGCACGAGCCACTGTGCCCGGCCTCTCACTTCATATATTACTGGTCCTATGAACTTGAGCAAGTCCTTTCTTGAATTCCATTTCCTCACCTTTTTTTACAGGGCTATTGTGAACTCCTAGGTGGTAAAGTAAATGTGCAATGCCAACATTAGACATTATTTACTATTATTTGGGTAACTTTCAAGAATACTCCATACCAAATGGAGAACAGGTAGCTTTGCAGTGGGAACATCACATTAGAAGGATGGCCTCCACACCCCTGCTGATCAGTAATCAGAATGGTTCACCTGTCAGTAGGACACAATCTGATGCTGTTTGTAATACTTTAGCAAAAACAGAAGCTTAGGCAAGAGGCCTTGTCAGGTGAGCAAAAAGGTTGTCACTGTTTTTTTTTTTTTTTTTTCCACACTTTGTTTTTAAATATAATTGTTTGTTTGCTTTTTTTGAGTCTACACAATCTGTTCCTTGATTTAAGATCTCAAACAGTTTGCTGTTGCTTTACGACTTTCAAGATCAGCTTTAAGAAATGAAACCAACGAGCTGTCACAGACTGAGAGCATTCAAGGAGCCAGTACTTGTGGGCATTGCAAGTGGAAAGACTGCTCAGATTTGTTTTTAGAATCCTTCTTGGAGGACCTGGCAGCATGTGGTTACTCCTTAGCATGGGTCCTCTTCTTAAAATCAAAGTGGTTCATAAAGGCAACATTTGTCACTGCTTACTATTTGTACAAGGACACATGAACATTACAGGTTGGTATTTTCCAAAGTCACAAGGTAAAGCTGTCACATAGGTTTTGCTTAAAACATTCAGAGTAATGTCAAGATTATATGTTTTAATTTTGTAGAGGGGCCAATTCTTTTTACTCTCTAGTAGATCACTTTCTCTGTCTTGTGAAAAGAACTCATTTGAACTACAAGAATTTTAAGATCTTTAGGTTGGAAACAATCTCCATGGTGATCTTTTCAAGCCCCAAGATCTGCTTCACTTGATGACAGAATTCCCACTACAACTTCCCAGCCACCTTACAGATGGCAACTACATTAAATTCAAAAGCAATGAATCTTCTATTAATAGTTCTATTACAATTTTTCTGTCATTGCACTAATCTGTTTCTTGCATGCACCTTCCACCCCATCACCAGTATATTCCTATGCTTATTAAACCACTTCCTTAGTTATGTCTGACAATGTTATCTTATTTTGTAAAGCCTAGCATAAGCTTCCTTTCTTCTTTGCAGCCCAGTAGGACCATTTACCCCTTCTGATGCTTTTCCTTCATCTTGATCTTGAGAGCACTTACTCATGATCAACATCTGGACTATTTTCTAGGTGCTGCTGGAAACTGGTCCTTCTCCAGAAAACTTATTACCTTGTCATTGGAAGAGGAACACAGACAAGTTTTAGATCCACACTAATACTAGGTGATTAGATCATGCTGATGTTCCAAGTCTGAAATAATAGTACTCATGTCTTTCAATTCAAAACAATGCATGATCCTACAGTTTATTTTGCTTTCTCCATTCATAGTGGTTTTTCAATGACCCATATGTCTTTTGAGGAAGTTCTAACCATATTAGTTTATGTGCTGATGTTTTTTTTCCCATAAATTATTTAAGCCCACCCCCACCCCCAATCCAGAGGCATTTTATTCTTTAAAAGGATGATGACCCAACTCAATGAAACTACTGAACTAAAAAATTCCTATTGGTTTACTCTCCACGATTAGGACAGATTTTTCCCTGCTGGGTATAACAAAAATTACCTTCCTAATTCTTGACTCACTAAAATTATAAAAGGTTGAGGTAATCTGGAATTAACTTGGGAAGTGGTTCTTGTACTTGAAGATACAGCAACTCCTATATCTAACCACTTATCCAGTGAGAATTTAGCTAGGCTATTGGTTATCATACAGGATACCAATCAGCAGGACAGACAGTACTGTTGGATTTGATCATCTCACTGAGTGCAGTGTTTAAGTACACAGTTATTTTTGGAAATTTGTTCCATTTTGTACTGTAGTTGTGAAAACATGTGTGTGTGTGTGTGTCTGTGTTTATGAATACAACTCAGAGAGAAAAATGCCTATATTTTAAGGGTTTTGTTGATTTTGCCTTAAGTATGACGAAATCTTGAAGTAAAATAAGGTTACATTACAAGATTACACACTTGTAAAAAACACAAGTAAATGTAATTTACAAATATATTTTATCTACAGAATGCTCTGACTAAACTGATTCATATTTTCCCCTCTATTCAGAATGTTACTCTCTTAATTTCCTTACATTGAGCTCACTGATTGTCCAACTGAGTTGGCAAGATCCAATCAACGCCATTTTCCTCCTTAAGCTCCCTCTCGATTCCCAAAGGATATTAATCCTCTTCATGACACTTAATATACTCTGCTTTATCCATTTGTGTATTTTTGAAAATCAGTTGGATTTATCTTTGCATAAACCACAGTACTTTTCATCCTTCCAGGCATATGATGGGGCCTCAGAAAAATTTTCATGACCTTTATTTCTAAAGTATAAAATAAGGGTTACAGATATTAAAAAAAAAAAAATGAAATGCCACCATTAAGAATGAGCTCACAGAGAACAAGTTATGCCCTTATAATAATTATGGAACTCATTCTATGACTAAACAAACACTAAATGAACTCAGTTTACAAGTCTGAGGAAAGATGTTATAGAACAACCAAAAAAAGATCTGTCAGTTTCACATTGAAGACCCATGAGCAGATGATATCTAACAACTAACTCTCATTTTTTTACTTTATAATGAAAAGCTAGATAAACCTGAAATGCAAAGAAGCAAAACCCAGCACACAAAGCAAGTTTACTCATAAAGCAAATGATTGAGAAATGTATATATGACCCAGAATGTTTGTAATAGAAATACTTATGAACATAAATTCAAAAATATATACACTTAAAAGTATTTTTTTTTTCAACTTTCAATTTTTACTACTAGGCTACCTTTTTTCAAGTTGGACAACATCCTATAAATAAGTGACTTCAGTCCAACAGTTTCCTTATAACTCATCTGGTTGGAATTCAGTAATTCATTCTCTCATTAAAAGCAGAGCTGTAATTAAATGATAGCTTCAAAGCCTAATCCAAATATTACATTCAAATTGTGATTGCATTAACCATATCTTCTGAACCCCAAATGAAGACAGAGTCTGAAAAGCTCAATATAAAACGATGGCAGTAAGAACAACAGTAATAAAACTAACAGCTTGAACTGCCAGGTACTGTACTGAGAATATAATATATTCTCATTTAATCCCACACTGACACACATGAATAGTCCTGGTTCAGAGAGATGAAGAGAGATGTGCAAGGTCCAAGGCGGGTCAATGAAGGAGCATGATTGGAATCCTGGAAGTCTGATACCAAAACCATTTTTTAAGCTCAATGCTTTATTATTTTTTCTAAGAAAAGATGTACTAAAATCTCCAACATATTTATCAAGACCATTTGGGGGGAAGAATCATAGTGGAAGCATCTCCCCCCTAGCTTGTGGACGGTCATGAGAGAAAAATTTCCAATACAGTGTTTTTAATTTTCTATATCTCTTATCTGAGAAGTAGAAAATGGAGGTTTAGGGATGTGTGAAGAGCTTGAGAATTCTGGAAAGAAAAGTGAGCCCACAAATGTACCAGATACATCTGGAGTATTATCTGGTAAACGGGTTGAACTAAAAGGTGGAGGCCTAATGTAACTAATTTGATGAACAACGGTAAACATTGGAACTTGGTAAGTCAGATGTTTCTTCTACAACTCTCAAATGCCAGTATCTACTGGCATTTAATTATACCCCTTTCCCTCTCTACAAAGTTCTTCTTAATTATGTGACAGAGGTATAATGGGTGCAATGGGTCTATAAGCGGGTATGTATAAAGAGGAAGAGAAAAAGGAAATAATATGGAGAGATTGACAAACGAGTTGAAAATAAAAGATCCTATGACAATCTCGTGAGGGCTTATATATGGAAGAGAAAGTATACGTATGGAGTCTAGTTCAGTTACTTCAAGAATTGGCAGGTGAAGCATCAGGTGTAAAAAAAAAGAAATTCTTTAAAATATCTACAATAATACAGTAGTACAGATAATGTCAAAGGTTCCTTTCTCCCACATTTCAGACCAATTACAACTTTCAGGGAACATTTGCAGACTTTCTCCAGGGTAGTTTGACTAAGGGGAACAGTTCTGTGGCTTTGGCATCAGAAGTAGCAGGACCAGGTTAGTTTTACTATTTATAAGTGGGGGGACCTTGAACAAGTAATTTAATTGCCCCGATCATGCCTTACTTCATAATAAAATGGAGAAAATCATTATAACCAGCTACCATTATAAAGATCAAAGAGATAATGAGTACAACAGTATTTCATAAACTGTGATGAAATGATTTGCATGCTAAATTACTTCAGTTAGAGCTGAAGACTAGAAGCAAAACATTTGTTTCTAACCTTGCTCATCTATCAAGACCCATGCTTTCAGACATAGGTAAAATATAATAACCCTGTGATAACTGTCCCAAAGTCCCAAGAGCCAATTATTGTGTGTCTCCTCTCATTCTTTATTCTATATCTAGTATTGCCTTTATCACTGAAAGAAGCATTTTCTGATTTGCATGTCCATCTCTGCTAACAGACTGAGAGCTCAGATTGTGTTGTATATGCCTGAATATCCAGCATCTGGCAGAAATTCCTGAAACATACAATATCCTCTGAACAAGTTGATTGAAGAAGATGGAGAATTATATTCTAGGATTCTCTTGTCCATCATCCCTTAGCCCAAGGTTTTTTATACCCCCTCCTCATTTTTAATTGGTCTGAGTTTTACTCTGAGAGCTTCTGAGACATGTGTCATATAAATTATGTCAATGATCAAAATGATTAGGGTCAGAATGTATTTCTTTGTCAGCCAGGAGTTTTTCTAGATTGGCAAACTTTTTCTGTAATGAGTCAAATTGTTAATATGGTAGCATTGGTGGGACATTTGGTCTGTTATTACTACCAAACTCTTGTTCTGTAGAAAAAAAATCAGCAATGGACAACACATAAACAAAAGGGCATGATGAATTCAGATCAACTTTACTTACAAACACAGGTAATAGACTGAGTATGACACATGGAACATGAATTATAACCCTTCTCCTAGGTACTAACTCAAACCCTTTCTAACAGTTCCAAGTCACTTAGATAATGTGAAATATTATGTATCAAATGTTCTGTTGTTTTTACCACCAGTCCCAAATTGCATCCAAATGCTTAACACTTGAGAAAATACTTGGGTGTCCTGATTTTTAGTCACTTACCTTCTACTACACCTGACACAGGTTCAGTGTAAACCAACCAACCATAGGACAAATGGTGGTATCAATGTGTGTGCCCCTCAGCTGTAACGGGCAGAAGAACAGACCCAGTCATGATGGGAAGCATTCTGGGTTAGGAATAATGTCTCATGGTATCAGAGCATTAGCCCACTTCTTGTTGGCACCATGTCTGATGTGGAAGGTGGGCAGAGCAAACACCCCAGACAGAAGATAACCATGAGTCTGGCTCACTGGCAACATTCTCAGCATGAACTGCCTAGGATTATGATCACAGTGACACCTTCAAGAAGATCTCTATGTATTTCCTAAATCTTTCAATGATCCATAACATTTTCTCAGCTATTTTTGTCTCCGTTAATACATGATATATTACTAACATATTATATATCTCCTTTAGGACATAACATAATATTTACAAATACAGAAGGTATAAAATTTTGTAGGGTGGGTGAGTAGATGGATGGAAAGATGAAAAATATTCAGTGTTATCAAATATACAGTCTTTGATAATCTGAAACAGCATTTTGTGAGAACTTAAGTTCTCATAAAAAAGTGATAGATTATAGAGATACAGAGCTATAAATATTAAATGGCCACAGAGATACAGAAACAGGACAGAGTGGAAGTCAAGATATTAATGATTATCTAAAAACTGAGGTAAATTATCTCGGGAGAAATTCATCAAAGGTTCCTATGTGCTTCCTTGGTAACCTGATCTTCATAATATTTGTTTGTAAATTCAGGTTTATTTATTTATTTATTTATTTATTTATTTATTTATTTATTTATTTATTTATTTATTTATGTATGTATTTATTTATTTATTTGTTTATTTATTTATTTATTTATTTATTTGTTTGTTTGTTTGTTTGTTTGTTTGTTTATATTTGTTATCAGCCCTTGAGAACAGGTATTATGGCTGAGTTAAGAATCATAGTAAATTCATCCATCTCTTGCTGAAAGTTCATTCACTTTCTTCTATGATTCATTGCAAGTTATGATATGTAAAAATTTCCATAACTACTAAGTGCTAAAAGATTTCTATGCTTAATAAAGGAATGTAGGGATTTTTGCTATCATCTCAGTCCTACAAAAATAGTCTTTAACTGACTCAAAATTTCATTTTTGATCATGTCTCCCAGAGGCAGAGGGCTTTATTGCAGAAGTTCTGAATTTCTTCGTAGTTGTAGTTGTCTATTTCAGGAAGGCTGAGATGAGAACTAGTTTGGTTGTTAATGCAGAAATTAGAGAAGCATTAAATCATAATACTTCAACTCTGGTCACCCAAAATCTAGAAGCCACTCTGGAAAAGAGTCTTATCATATTCTTCCAATGAATCTTTTTTGCTTGATTAGTAATAATGTAACAATTGTCTGGGTAAGCATCTTTTACCTGTGAATGTTACAATAAGAACATGGTGCACTGGAAGCTAAAGCTATTTTAATTTTAGGGTTTCTAGAAACATAAAACTAAATATAAAACTATCATTTCTTTTGCATTTAAAATTTCTTTAGCTGAATTATTTAAAATATGTAACATCCTCTGTACAAATAGAAAATACCTGTTATTAAGCTGAAAATGACAATGATGATAGCACTTTGACAAGATAACACAGTAAAAAAAAAAAAAAGCATTTTGCAGCAAACACTTCATATGCCAGAATTAGAATCAAGCAAATACTCTTTTCCAATCCTGAAGCAATATAAAAAAGAGAGAAGACCTTTTCAGAGAAAAAGAAAAAAATAAAACATGATATGTACATCTTAGCTTGGTTACAATAGCTAAGAAACCAACACAACTTAGCAACATGCTGGCCTAACGGACCAACAATAAAACAGAAAAGGGAAAAACATAAACCTCTAATGCCAGATAAACCTCAAGTGACTCTTCTTGGTGTCTGAGCACCAGTCATCAGTAAAGATTAGTCAATTTCTGGAGAAGTCTCCCAGGCTCAGGAATAATGGAAATAAATGCCCAGAAGATGGTTCCATTTATATAAAGTAAGAGTGCCATCAAAAAATGGTTTTAGTTATGTGTCAGCTGGAGAGAGCAACAGAAAGAATAGAGGAAGAAGGGAACAGGATGACAAAGGTTTGAATGTAAGGGGCTGAAGGTGATGTCTGGCTGGGAGCTGAGTCAGGTCTATGAAAATACAGCACAAGGCTCTCCACCAGTCCTCCTTGGTGATTATTCACTACCTGAAAAAGAATACTTCCTGGTGAATTGTGAGTATTAGCCAGGTCTTCCTTCCCATCCTCACTTGGTACTATGTAAATTTAGCTCAATGGTTCCTTGGGGCCTTAGGACATAATCTCCAGAGTGGAAATAAGAGAGTCCTTTGGGACCTTATGTTGGTAGTGGAAAGAACTGATCATCCTTTACATAGCTTGCAAACTTCATTAGACTTACACTGATAGCTACTTTTCTCCAAGTACTTTTCAGATGAGATTTAATCTGAAGGTAGCTGCATCATATGTTCATATTAACAATGGGTCACTATAGACCTATTACTGAGTATGAGTACAACAAAAACACTCTCAATGATGTAGAACATGATAAAACACTGTTCTTTAATGCAATTAATCCAGATTTCTCAACAAAACATCAAGGTCCATTAGACTGAAAGATTCACTGAAGTCTTATCTTCAGATCATAAGCCTAAGGTGTGCTAGCCATCAAACCATGTAGATCCCTTCACCTGATGTTGTCTTGCTTTTAATTATGAAAGCATCATATTTTTTGAAAAGTGAAAAAATATGGCAAGGCAGCCACAGGAGCGCAGAGAAGGATCAGGTGAAGATGCTAGTGATAAGTAAATGACTGACAGCGACCCTTTTCCTGAAAGAATGTGGTTGAGGTCAGCTCCATGGTTTCTATTAAAGCCTTGTGGATAGAGTGGAGGTGATACTTGTTCTGAGGTCCCCATAATAACCAGGACTCATGTGAATGCACACTCTGTTTACTACCCACATCTCTTTTTATTGTATCTTAAAGATGTTCAAGGGGACCAGGGACGATGGCAGAAAACGGTTTCTCTTCAAACTGGTAGATTCTCAGTGCTAGCTGTGTCTGGAGGTGTAAACACACTAAATTAAACAAAAACTCTGGGACAGTAAGAGAAAAGGAACAAGTGAATCAAGTTTTCTGTTTACCGCCCTTCCCAGCAAATATTTTGTTATGAATGAAAGATCCATTCATGAAGCCCTATCTCCCAGTTGGGTACTTTTAGCCAGGTTCTACCGCAGAAGTTCCTTTGCCAAATCAACTCAGGGCCCCCAACATGGGAGCTTGGTATGAAGACCACTGATAATATCCCTGGGAGACCAGTATCCACATGGATTGGGCCCAGAGCTGTCACGGCTGGAGGGTGGAGGGTGTACTATGTTCTTTCTCCAAATAAGGTTACAAAGGAACACCCTAGTAGAAATGAATAGTCCCAAAGAGCAAGCCCAATTAGATAAGGGGCAGAGTGACTGGACCAAAGAAAGTAATTATTAGTTGACATTCATTATGGGCCAAGTATCTGGCTAGACACTGGCATGTTATCTCCCTGAAAAAGTCAACATCCTGCCTGGCACATGTTTCACAGTGAGGTTCAGGGAGAAGTGACCTAGCAAGGCAGAAATGCTCAGGAATTATCAGTAAGATTTGTACCATATTCTCAATGATCCCAAAGATTGTTTTTGGTCCTTTGACTAGATTTAGAGATCTTACCCTTACCATATGAGATGTAAATGGATTTGTTGTTTGTTGATAATTCAAACATTTTTGGCTCTCTTCTGCCAAATGGGGGCATCAAATGTGATGATTTCTAGTGAACATTTCATATAGCCTGGAAATGTTCTAAGTATGTGGAACTCTAGGATCTAAATGAAGCAAAATACCAGCATCTTTGAGGTCATAATCCACAGTGTCATGGTTACTGTGGGTAACCCTACCTAGTTATCCCTACCTTTATAAACAACTTTACTTTTATGGGGTTCAGTTTCCTCAATAATAAAGCAGAGAATAATTACCCTGACATAACAAAGTCACACATTTTCTTTTTATAGGACATTATATATGAGATGAAATTATTTTTTGTGAATAATACCAGCACTTCTATGTCTCTAAGGGCTATCTTCTTGGACTTCTGATCTTTCACTGGAAGTCAGAATTGCCTCAAAATGCAAAATGTTGGTATGACTAAATTATGCTGCTTCACATGACCAACTATGGTTCCAACTGGCCAGCCCTGGAAACTCCCTTTCAGGGTAAATCCTAAAGAAGCATGGAAGATAGATTGATAGTAGGCTAGTAGACATAAAAAGTGAAATTATAACAGTGTGTTTCCCCAGCACAATAGCTTATATCAGAAATAGTACTCATTCCCAAAAACCCATATAGGGAAAGGATATTTTCTCCACTTTACAGGTGAACATACACTATATCAAAACCAAAAGAAACATTAGACATGTTTTTCTTTTACCTCTTTACTTAACTTGGAAAAAATGAAACACAAGTTATTGAAGATATGGACAAAGATCTATGCCAAATTTAGACACAGCATTTAGATTAGAAACATGGTTTTCCCTGCAAATTTTGTTTACATTCACATATATCCACTTGATCTAAATCATAACTATTTTGGAGTGAACATTCCTTGTATACCGTTAATGGTTATTGTCTGTTTTTGTTGCTCAAAGAATGGTATTTGGCATTCAGGACAAGGTGAACTATATAATTCTATCATATAGTCCCATGAGAAGGGGAAGAAAGGCTCGTTAGATTTTTCAGAATCTCTCTTTACAAAAACCACAGGTAACATAGATTTTAGAGAGATGAGATGCCAACAGAGCAACTATTATATAGTTATAGTTATATAGCTCTATAGAAAGTGACATGGTACTATGTTGGTAAATTCTCACTACAAGGACAACATCTGATTTGGAGTCATGCATTTCCTAACAAGAGTAGGGGCAACAATCTGTACACAGGTGGTCCTTAAAAACCACTTTAACAAAGAATTTTTTAAAGGACTGGCAGTGGTCACCCAGATGGACAGAATATTAAACACATTTGTGAATATTAAACACATTAAAAGAAAGATATGTGAATAGGAATGACTTACTCCCTAATTCTCTGTTCATCTTGCTCATCTCCTTCCCTGAATGCAAAAACAAAAACCTTGGAATGTAGAAATATAACTTTTAGAAATAACAGGGAAAAATGTGTTTAGAGCAATCAAGACTAAATCTAATCTATATAATTATGGAATGAAATGCCTTGAAAGGTAGTAAGCATTTGTCTCTAAGAATAATTATGCTTATAATAAAAAAACAGTAACCATTAACTGGGTGCGTAATATGTGTCACAACTGAGCTATATATACATGTATTTTCTTACTCCCATTAATAGGTATTAAAACATTATCAAACAAAAAAGCTGAAGTTTAGAGAGATTAGGTAACTTGATGTCTCAGCTAATTGAGGAAGAGCCAAATTTTGAGCCCAGTTCTACCTGCTTTCAAGTTTTATAACTAACCTATTACTTCCTGTTCATTGCCTTCTCAGTACCCCATACTAAGTCACAACTACTAGGAATAGATAAACATTTACAACAAATGCAAGTTTCCAAAGAGCAGGACATCCTTGTGTTAGTGACTATACAATAATCAAGTTTATGTTATCTATCACCGTTAAGCATGAGATTTCTTCTCAACTGATAATCCCTTGTGTTGAAGACATTATTATGTCATGTACAATGAATCTCAAAGACAAAGCCAACAGATTCTGAATCCTTAACATTAAAGTTTAATCTCCTAAATGGAGACCTTACCAAAGACTGCATGAGGCCATTTATTCCATTTCTTAGTCTGGCACTGTGTGTGGCTACAGGAAAGTTGTTGACTACTAAATGCTAACAAAACATCCTATTTTAAGAAGACTATTTAGCCCCATCTTTATAGTGTCTGGACTGGTAACTACCCATTTCTCTAACATTAAGCTGAGCCACACAAGAAAATTACTACAGTGATAGTATTTCCAGGGCACACTGAGTCACTGTCCAATGTCTAAAATGGGAAATAAATAATTTGTGAGGATTTGTTGGAACAAGAAAGAGGGTACTGCACTGTTATAGTCAACTTTGGGGTTTAACATAGAATAAATGCTGTATTCCCCCCCCCCCCCCAAGTAAAGATGTTAGCTTTTTAAAAATAGTACTTCAGGCTTAAACAGAAGAAAGGGGTTGAGGCCAATGTTACCAATAATTATCAAGCTTAACAGCTATAAAAGTAGGGATGTGGTTTGTTTCTGATGGTCATAGGTCTCCTTGGAGAAGGAATGATCAGTGCCACCCCACCCAGCAACCAGCCAGCAGAGAGGCCAAGGATCAAAAGCCTTCTGATTCAATTTCCAGGTCTCACAGAAAGAAAGGAATTTCTATCAGAACAGGCCAAATATCACAGCTATTGTAAGAGGTATCTAAGTCCCCATGGGAATTGACAGAAGCATTGTATCTGTTCTTCATCCATCTGAAACCTTCTCTTGCTGCCAATCCCACCTCAAAAGAAAAAAAAAAGGATAAAGAAGGTCACCTCAACTGACTATACAGGCAACAGTAATGTGCCTGTCTTCACTGTGGCCAACACTACATTGATCAAACCTAAGCTTCTTTTAAGATCATTCTCCAACAAATATTCCTCTACAATTTTGATCTTTTCATCAGCAGAGAAAAAGGAAAGGATAAAAAAGACAGAACTCAAAATACTATTTACTCTCCAAGCAGAGCAGCATGTTATAAACAAAAATAGTAGTTACGCTCTTGGGTTTTGAGCCCTCACAGTATTGCTGCAGAATTAATTTTAATGGCGAGCCAGAGAGTCTTGCAAAACACATAACAAAGCCATAATAAAATGGGATACCTATCCTGCTGCTCAGATTAGACTGCTTTCATTCAATGGTTGTAACTAATGACTTGTTTTCCCTTTGGTGTTAGAAGTATTATTACAGTGTTGAACATAACACACCTCATTTTGTTTTCCTAACTATGCTTGACTCTTTCACTGATGACTGCAATCCGATATTTATGAAACCACATAAAAATAATGTATAATGCCCACTATTATTCCCTTCCAAATTGTAGAAAATTATTCCAAGGACAATAGATTAATGCAGACTCCAAGGCATGTGTCCTTTTCTCTAACCACTTCTAACTGACAGACTCTCTCACGCTCTCTCTTTGGCTGGAGAACACACTGTACTTTGGAGATAATTGACCGTGGAATATGATGATGTTTACTCAAAAACAGGTCATACACACTGCAATTTGAGAGTCTTCCTTTATCCTCCTTACTTATTCTCTTCAAAGGAAACACATAGTACTGTTTCCTGCATCAGAAATGTAGTCTTAATTACTTCTTTACACTTAACCCATGGAGAAAAACCCACTGCAATATGCCCTCTTCCCTTGAGACTGCAAAGTTTAGAAAACTAACTTGAGATTTCTCACTTGGAACACAGTGACATGATATAGAGTGTGAGTTCACAGAACTAAAACAATATATTTTACTGTTTTTAGAAGAGTACATTAAGGCATCACACTTTTGCAGCAATAATATAAATGGGTAGTAGTTTCTGACAGGAAGATGTGGCTGGAGAAAAAAAAAATCTCTGTTTAGAAATCACCTCTGCTATGGCGTAGACATGAATACTGGTCTTGACCAGCGGTTAGAGTTGTTGTTTTTTTTTTTTTTTTTTTTTTTTTTTTTTTTTTTTTTTTTTTTTTTTTTTTTTTTTTTTTTTTTTTTTTTTTTTTTTTTTTTTTTTTTTTTTTTTTTTTTTTTTTTTTTTTTTTTTTACTTTTGACTGTTGGCAGTAACTGTCATTCTGACTGATTCAAACAAAAGATGAAGGTGCACCAAA
Organism: Uropsilus gracilis; assembly: GCA_004024945.1. Classification (NCBI taxonomy): domain Eukaryota; kingdom Metazoa; phylum Chordata; class Mammalia; order Eulipotyphla; family Talpidae; genus Uropsilus; species Uropsilus gracilis. Next base: position 157,119 of record PVHY01000355.1, on the reverse strand, counting down.
CATACATGGTAAAATAATCAGAACCCTGCCTGCTAATACCATTTATGACCTAGAAAAGGTAACCAGATGAAATGGGTTGGACTTTTTTCCTTTATGGTGACTTTCAGAGGATGTCATTAAGGACTTAATTTTAGACTTTTAGATCTGTAACACCATTTAACTTTCATTTGGTGTTTGGATGCAGGAAGTGCAAAACTATTTACTAATTTGTGATCTTACGTATTTCCATTGATATATCTATGGCCTTGTGTTTATATTAGTCTCAATGAATCTGTGAGTTAATATTATGTATGTAGAATTCATAAACTTTTTAAGCTCTGACTTAAAAAAATGAAATAGTCTGATCATCTTATCTTATAAAACTAAGGAAATGAGAGATAGATAACCAGTTTCAAAATGCTTATGGATGATTAACTAGAACCGGAAGCAGGAATTTTGACCTGACCAAGTTCTCTATCTTGATCACATAATACTTCATCTTTTATCACTATGGTCATGTAAATCCCTCAAACACAAAAATTACATCAGGTATTAAAAATCACTTAGTAAACATTTGTAGAATGTTTTTTTTGTGGCATTTAAGATGTTCTAAGTTTCAGGGATAAATGCTTATTATTTCAACTTAAGAACATATTATTTTTCCATTTTCCAAGACATTTTTTTTCATTTGTCATTCTAAGAAATTACAAAAAATGCATGTTTCTGGACAATAGCATATCAGAAATGGCATGGTATGTAGGTTTGTTGAGGCAATCCCCACTCCCTGTACATGTGGAGTGGAAGAACCAAGAGACAACACTGCCTGTATTTCCTTCATACATAAATGTTCAGCTCTTACATGGTTCAGAACGCCCTGTCTGAGCATGTCAAAATAATGTAACAAAGCCTGTTCTCACACTATTTGTAGGGGAGACTAGAACCAAGCGTACTAGTAACCTCTTGAGAACAAGCTGTCTTGTGAGATTTATGCATCACAATTCAAATGAAAGGATTTCAGTAACATATCCAAACTTTGTGTTTGTCTAGAGGCAACTGCTAACTTTCCAAACTCTCTCCACTGATGCTTCAAGCAGCATTATCACACCATGGAACCTTTCTAAAGACCCAGAGTGTGAGACCAGAGGCTTATGAAAGCTTGGAAAAGACAGACATCTATTCTTTTTGCTTGCAAATGTCTAAAAGTTCCAGATGGAATTAATATTGAACAAAACTACACATTTTAAGCATAGTGTTTCAACATACAGTACATAAAGTTTGTGATCAGGGGTGAGAATAATTTAACCCAGTTATGAATTCTCTGCTACTTCCTAGATTAAGGAAATGAAAGGACTGAGGGGAACTAGAACTGAATGTGAGTAGGAAGTCTTTTTCTTTTTCTTTTTTTAATTCATCTTATTGATTTGTTACAATTGTGCATTAATTGATCCCTCCTCCTCCTTCTATATCCCCCCTTTGTATCCCCCCTTCAGTCACGCCTTCTCCCATTTTTCTGCAAATTGTTGGTTGGTTAAGTTGATGTTCAGTTGTTGGTTGTTTGGCCTGTTGTTCTCTTCCGATATCTGGTAAATGTGTGTTTTTTTTGTTTTGTTTTGTTTTGTTTTTTAACCCCGGGGCTTTCCCACTTCACTAACATTGGAGTCCTTTTCTGGTCCCTGCTTTATCAACTATACATGAATGTTCCTGAAGAAATAGTCATATCCTTTATTTTGCTCCCTTATTTCTTCTCCCACTGAAATCCTTGTGAATGGGGTTTGTATCTTCTCCTCAGTACATACAGCACGTAGCACAGGGGAAGTGCCTAACACATGTCTGTGGAACAAATGAGAATAGGACTGAATCTGATGTTATATAAGCCCTTTCCCAGTGCTAAGCTTTAGTTCGGCCAAGAAAATATCAGGGTGGTCACTTGAATGTCTTAGTAAAGGGATGAAAAGGAAGAAAGCTTTGATTCTAGAATCTCAGGCACTAAGTGCTTCCTGGCACTTTCTTTTTATTAAGGTTTATGTAACTACACTTTGTGAGAAACATTTTCATTCAGCCTTTTGTACAGATTCCTTTAAAATGTATCTTGTGCTGAACTGAGAGACTGACTGAAGTAGCTAGCGCAGTTCTGGTCTAATCAAGGTGCACAGTTTATCTGATAATTCTATGGCAGACAGAATAGGCCATGTCTGGAACAACGCAGAAAACGAGATCGGAAAGTTAAAAGCCTTAAAATTAAATCCCATCACCAAAAGCAAAAGAACAAGAAGGAAAAAAAAAACATGTATCACATTATATAACATATTGACCTGGCATCAAAGATGGACAGGTGATTGTTTGAAGATGAACTATATGAATGAGACACAGATACACTTAATCAATTATGTCCCTGCCACTTCACTTGAAAATACTGTGTGTATTACCTGCCACTTGACAGATGAGTGATTTATTCTTTTTATTGGCAAGTTTTTTCACCCCACCCAATTTTATTTTAATATAACCATGCCTTCAGAATAAGTTATCTGGAGAAAATCACCAAGAAGAGCAAAATTATATGAGCTCTAAATGTGTTTGACACAAATTTGTTTGATCATTATAAATGGAAGACTAGTCTTTCCTAATATTTCTCAAAACATTTTCATCATGTAAATATACATTTCCACTGGATGGGAATATTAATAGTGTTCATATGGTGATCTTGCCCCCACAAAACCTATGCATGTGGTTATGGCAGCAATCTTTACAACTCAAAGGACAGTAAGAAGAGTCATAGGAGCCATGGAAAAACAAATAAAAACGCATGGAACCCATGCTCTGTGCAAAGATGTGTGTTTTAGCAGAAAACAGGGAGGTAAGCCAGGTGGTGTCTGTCACTCTCAATCATAAGACACTGTATTTTACTACACTGTCTCGTATCCTTGAACAACTTCCAACCACCTAGTTACATCTGATACAACATAACTCTTCACAAAGATTAAGATAATGAACCCATCTATATGACTTGGCAGATCATGGAAAGAGAGACCATTCAATTATCCCCTCTGTCACCATGCACATCTGGCAATTCTGGGTCCCTGCTTGCCTCAAAATGTATGCAAATGACATGCATTGCTAGGCTTGTCTTCATGTGGCACAAAGCAAATTCAAAAGAAGATTGTATCTACAAGTCTTCTATGGGAGAGAGAAGAGTCACCAGAATAAAAGTTAAAAAAAAAAAAAAAAAGGAAAGATGGGGGTTTAGGTGGTGATAAGACAACAAAAAAAACATTCAATTTGATGGGAGGGTTGAAGTTAAGAAAGAAAGAAAAGGAGCAAGTCAAAAGTAGAGCATCAAAGAAACTACCAAATAGCAATGAAGAAAAAATTCCATTCACCCATGGATACAACTATTGAAACATAGGGTCTCAGTGAAAGTGCAATATGAAGTCTATTTTTGGTGGTATGGATAAAGCTACCAGCTTAATTTCTTATGATGTCACAGAAATGACTTATGAGATCCCAATACAGTGTTCTGAACCTTGGACCTTACAAGAGGCATTAAACTCTACAGGGTATTTCTGCAGAGTACTGAGTTACCATCAAACCAAACTAGGAGTTTCCTATAGCTCATTTCTTTTGGCCAAGCAATCAAAATACAACTCAAAATTTTATATATATAGATATATCTATCTCTATCTATATATATATATCCATAGATTTGTAGCCATATGATGAAGGGCCAGCTCTGTGGGATTTCATTCTTTCTCCTCAGCATTACCCATCCCATTCCTATCCATCCTTTAAGCCCTATCATTCACCTGAAAGAGAACTTTAAATCATCTGATATCTAGCAAATTTTACATTTAACCACTTTGGTTATCCACTGCCCTCTACTTATGCCAAAGACATTATTGCATGTGTCTGTGCCTTGCCAACTCTGGGTCTGGAATATAGTATGTATCAAATACATATTTAAGGAGGAGAGAGGGATGGGCAACAGAGGGGAGATGGAAAGGAATAATATCTCAAGCAAGTAAGCAGAGTAGAAGGAATAATTTTTTACTAATTTTTAAATTAACATTGGTGTACCTAATGGTTTGTATATTAGAAGTACAACATCCCCTCTTCAGGTGTTGGCATTGTAACAAAACACACAGTGTGCCATTGTCATCCATTTTGCTACTTCCCTAGTTTATCCTAACTCCTCCATTCCCTCTCATTACCTTTTTTACACATTCAGATTTCAGATTTAGAGTTTCTGCTTGACTCCATTTGGCCCTTTGTTTCCTTTCTCATATTCCATACTTAAGTGCTCCTATGTGGTATTTATTTTTTTCCATCCAATTTTTCTTCATATAATTCCTTTCAGCTCCATGAATGTTGCCACCAATGAATGGATTTGTCTTTTTTTGAAAACTGCATCATATTCCATGGTGATATAAATCATATCTTCTTGATCTGCTTGCCTGTATTTGGCATTGAACATGGTTTGACAATAAAAGGTCCTTATAATCTGTATCATTTAAAATCATGTAGGAATCAAACCAGTGTGCCTACTGTGATCTCTACCTATCTGCCTGGCCTGTCACCATCCTCATGTGGAGAACTGATGGAATAATATATGGTGAATATTGATTTCGGGCAGTGGAAGTTGAATCAATTTAATTGAAGCTAATAGGCCACACGGATGTAGATTATAGTCACTATGGTGTGTGATTGAGACATTGTACAGCAATACTTTACAGGAATAATTTCAATGCATGGGGACTTCTAGCTCTGGGATTCATAGAGAGATCCTGTGACATGAAGGTATACTACAACACCAGGTATGGGGCTTATGCTGGTAAAGGAGAGAAGCAGCTGCAAGATGTATGAAATCAAAACTTAAGTCAGTCCCACATTTTACCAGCTATAAGATGGGCAAAAGAACATGCTCAGGGAGCATACTAGGCACTCATTGATGCAAAAGGAAAGCTTTCTCTTATCAGGAATGTGCTCGAAAATGTACTGGAAGTGATAAACAGATTACTTACTTAGTTTCCTTTATTGATTGAGTTTTACAAAATAGACTATTTCAGTTAGAGAACTTGCAGCAACGTGCAAGTATTTTTGTCATAGCATAAAAATAAAACTGATAGCAGTTTCCTTAAATTTGACCACCACTTAAGTTTTACGATGTTACTGGTAAGTGGTACAAATTAAAGGAAGTTTTCAAAACCAATAATAATAAATTCCTGTCAGCCATGCTAAGAGAAAGACTGTCAAATTATCTTTCTATTCTCTCTAAAGAAAATATTACAAATTAGTTTGCATGGAGAGGTGACCGAGAGCATTCAATCACAAATATGTGAGAAAAAAATCATTAGATATTTTGCTAAGTAATTAAAATGTTATTTTTCTTGATTTTATGATTTTTTGACATTTCATAGTCTTTAGCAATCTAAAATGTGTTGCATGGGATTTTCTCATTTGAAATAATTATTTTTCTTACATAATTGTTTTGAGGTGATTTATGTTCTTCCTAAGCTGGTAGAGTTAACCCATGGTATCTAATTGACTATATTTGGAACCTTCAGATGCAATTAAGTTAAAATGGGATAATTAGATTAGGTCGAATCCAATATGACTGAGTCTCCTCACAAGAAGAGATCAGAACATAGACACATACTGAGGGAAGACCACATAAAGTTACAGGAAGAAGATTCCTGACTATATCCATGGGAGAATTTTCAAAAGAACTCAATACTGCTAACATCTTGATCTCAGAATTTTTGCTTCCAGAGAGATGAGAATATAAATTTCTGTTGTTTTTAGTATTCAGTACATGGTACTTCATTATGGCAGTTCTAGCAAGCCAATGCAATCATTTTTCTGGTCACAATTTTGTATTTTTTAAGAATTATGTTTCAGAATTATGTTTCATAGCCTTAAGTCCTACAAAATGTGAATTTACTTCAGTATATATGACAAATAAATAATCTCACATTTATTGTAGTGTGTTTTAATTCTATTAGCTAAAGCCAATGCCATTTTGTGAAAGATCTTTACTTTTTTACACACTTCATTACAACACTTTCTATCTTGAATGCTAAATTATATTGGAGTGGCTTCTAACTACCCCATAGAATTGAATTATTTAATCAAAATATGTGAGACTTTCAAGATTTGCGCAACCTTATCATATACAGAGTAAGCACTACAGACTCCTCTTAGGTGGAATACTAAGGAATAACTAGGTATCATTAGATGTCAGTCCCTATCTTTTATCAACTGTCCTGTTCAATGAATATCATATTTTTCAATCTAAATATTAAGCAACTAAAAGGGACATCCTGTAAACAGAAAAGCTGAAAGCTGATATTTCTTTTAGTTTCACCCATGCCGTGCAATGCATTTTATAGACAAGGGTCAAAAGTGCTATGATTTATATAGTGAGCCAAAATGGGGAAGCCACTTCTCTAGCACTGTGGTATTCTCTTTGAAAGAGGGTATTCATTCATTCTCTGTCCATATCAACAAATTCTTTCTTAAGGAATAAAGGAGACAATGGATATGAAAATGTATCACCCTAAAAAGCTCACAGTTATTTTGTCAATAGCAATGATAAAATACCTTTCTACGTTGACAGAAAATTATCTTTTATACCTCAAATTTAGAGGTTTGAAATGTTTTAAAATCCTACCTTAATTTCTTGTGAATGAGCATGGCAGCTCTTAGAAGTAAAAGCTGCACATCATCCCTGACAATCTGAAATTCTATGAACTTCCCATCACTGAGCAAATATGTTGGGGTAATTATGTTCCAAAAGACTGGTGGGTAAGTTTGTTTTAATTTCTAGGATTTCTTTTTGACTTTGAAATTGCTTATCACTTTAGAAAGAAAAATAGACTTTTATTTTTGAATAGGGAATGCTAACATTAGACATGAAATAAGAGGGTATAAATGGCAACCAATCACTTCCTCACCTGATAACCTTTTGCTGAAAGAAAGAGTCTTTCTAAGTTTGATGTACGTAGTTAAAAAAAAAAGAAAAAGAAAAAGCAGCAGCACACTTGTGCTTGGCTCCCTATTAATAGCCTTGTACTGGAACGCATAGATCTGCCACAGAAGGCTGAACAGTCCTAGGTTTTTCATGTGACCAAGTCCACACTTCCATGGTTCTCCAAATAAGGCTTTTCAAACAAACTTGGCCTAGGCTCACTCATTTGGCATTTCTCCTGCAGAAATGCAACTCAATGTTCTACCCAAAAGGTTTCAAGAATGGCAGTTTTTGGATATTTATTTATTTATTTATTTATTTATTTATTTATTTATTTATTTAATCTTCTCTCAGAACAGGCTCATTTTGAATCAGTGACAAATGTGATGAACAAATAAAATAAATTCATTTTGGGGGGTGCTGACTCTAGACTTCAAATGTAAATGGACTGAATCCTATAGCTTGCTTTATATTTTTTATGCCCTTGCCCTTTTCCAATTAGTTCTTTCATGATGATGCAATTTCTTCACACAGATATATAAAATAGTGTTGCTCCTTTTAGTTAGCAAGTAGTTCACATGTTTGAGCGAAAATATATTTCTTTCAAAAAGCTGGTCATTGTTGTTTTCACTACAAATCTAATCTTCCTCACTTAGACTGTGTTGATAAGGGGATTTTCAGTTTACCTGCATTTCTTTGAGTTCAGTAGTACTTTTCTCTTTGAGGCTCGAGGTTTTGGCTAGATTCTCCTACATTGTGCTTTGATCTGTTCCATAGTATACCAATCACATCTCTTACACTGCCAGTTGTTTCATAAGTGCTTAGCAGGGCAGACTGGTAGATCAAAAATGAAGAAATGAGATTATAAGTCTACTATTAGAAAAAACAATCAAGAAATGGTTGACAGATAAGCTCCCAAAGGCTTCTTGCTAAAACACAGGGATGCTTAGCATCTTGGCTTATGGAAAACTGTTTTGGGATCAGAAGAGACTGAATTAAAGTTTAAAGTTGAGTTCTTTTATATCACTATCAATCTTATTAACTTCTATTTTATAAAGTGAAATGCTGTATAATGGTTAAAAGCTTGCATCCTGTGTTACTGAGGAATTGGTCAAATTCTTCTCTATCTCAGTTGCCCATTTGATAAAAAGTCAAGATCTTATTAACATTTCTTCATATGCTTTATTCTTGTGAGGACTAAATGAACCAATGCATATGAAAGCATCATTGCATAAGTATCTAGCAGATCTTGAAAGCAGATCTTGAAACTTCATAATAAAGAGATATTTACTATTGCAACAGTTTAATCATAATGTTCTACAAATAATTTAATGTGCTTCCAAAGGGATAGTCAATTTTCAGTATTTTAAAATCACGATTATAGCATATACAACATTGGACATATGTACTTACAGATCTTTGCCCAGTGTTCAGAAAGTCATGTTAGGATCTTGATTATGCAAGTTGGTCTTTATGCTATGACAAGCAAGCTTTGACATTGATCTTATTTTTTGAGGTAGACACTAGACATAAGGGAGATCATGGATGTTAGTCAATTCATTTTCTAGAAAAAGAAATCTAATTAAGGAAGATTTCTTGTTTCTCCAGCTACTAGAGACTCTGAACAATTATATGACCTAGTCTCAGAGACCCATTCTCTGTCTCTATTGATTCAAGATTGGAAGAGACCACATTATATATGAATCCTTGTAAAATTGAGTCATTCTCTCTAACTCCTTGGAAAATCACTAGACCTTTCTCAAGGAATTTCTTTTTTTAACATTTTTACAATTCCTGTGTTGTTTTTTTTTTTCCCCCTGAACTATTTTCCCAAATGTACCTGACATGAGGGGAAATGCTCTATTGTTTAAAAATACGAGGATATTCTCTTATCTCTAAGTTATTTCATATTGTATCACATTACTAATCACATTGCTGAATTGGAACACAACATCACTGATAACATGCATCTTATTGTTCGTTATGGGATTTTAAATTCTTTGAGGATAACTGGCTTCAGTTGATTTTTACATATCATTTGACATCTAGAAAAATGACATCTACATGTTATGTGTTATTCACTCAAAGTGAGATAAAAAAATCACATACAGCATATACTCACATTGGTAGTTATAACTAAAACATACCTAAGTCAACATTTTTTCCCCTTAAAAGTACTATATAATTCATGTATGCTGGGCCATGCTAATGGAATAAGCAATGTGACTAAATTATACTTGTCCTTATCTAGTAATTGAACCTAGACAGAATCACTTTGTAAGCAGCTCATGAACCATGTAGAAAGCCTCTAAGATGCTCCAATACTGGTGCTGGGTAAGCAGTCACTCTTGATACAAACTTTGAATAACTTACCAGGAAACCATTATTGCAACTGCATAGTAATGCAGAAGTCATTTAAAGGAAAAGGGTAACTTGAAAAGGTTAGAGGGAGAAGGAAAGAAAATCAAGTTGATGGAATCCACATGTCAAGATCAGTGATATTTCATGCAAACAGGAAGTTTAGAAGAACAGTCATTATTTGTCCCTTATTGGTTATAGTGCATAGATATGGTGCCTGGATAGGAGAAAAGGAGAATGTTCCACAGAGCCTATCATAGAAAGAAGAGCAGGTGAAAACTTCATTCTTTCATACTTGTACCCATGGACTTTCTGGCTTTATTTAATTTTTAATTGTTCAAGTGTCCTTAAAAAATTCTAGTTATTGTATATTATATATATTTTATTTACCTATTAATTAAAATTTTAAGATTTAAAAAAATCTTATTTTAGTTACTGTTACGCTAGTTCTTTTGCTAAACTTATGAAACTTGACATCACTTCCATCACTGCTTGTCTTGGGGAAAATTTCCCTTGTATTTGTGACAGAGAAAGGAGTAAATTTTTCATCCTTTCAGTTCTTCTCCAACAACCCCCACTACTCCTAGAGCTAGGAGGTGAAAGTTTGTTGAAATATATGACCATAGCAACCTGGATAAATAAAGTTATATCAACAAGTTACCCATAACTTAATGTCTCTCAAGAAAAAGAAAAAAAGTTCTATTACAAATAAGGAAGTTCATAAACTTATCTTTTAAATAGTTTTAAGAGAAGCCATAGAAGAACTAGAGTTGAATAAATCCTTCCATATTTACTCTGGTCATATATAATGGCTAGGATCTTTTTTTTTTTTTTTTTAGGTTCAGAAGTGATTTCTTTCAATGTCTGTTTTCTTTTTTTTTTTTCAACATGTTTATACTTTATTAATGTACTGACTTTTTAGTAATTATTTTTTTTAATTGATTTTATTGATTTGTCACAATTGTGCATTAATTGATCTCTCCTCCGTATCCCCCTTCCGTATCCCCCCTCCAGTCACTCCATCTCCTACTTTTCTGCGATTTGTTGGTTGGTTAAGTAGATGTTCAGTTGTTGGTTGTTTGGCCCATTGTTCTCTTCCAATATCTGGTAAATTTTTTTTTTTTTTTTTTACCCCGGGGCTTTCCCACTTCACTAACATTTGTTAATTATCCTGATCTTTTGTGCTCTTCACCTCCCCCACCTTCTTCCCCCTCCTTCTCTCTCACTCCATGGTTCCATCCTGTTGGTTGTTTTCATTTTTTCTTATTTGCTTGTTTGTTTTTCCGTATATCCATCATGTAAGTGAGACCATTTTAAAAGAAAATCAGTCCCTGTCTTATCCTTGCTAAAAATGTTCCATTGGATGTCCATTTTACTTAGAATAAAGACAACATACTTACCTGATCCCATAAGATCCAGAATATGCTTACCTCTCCCACCTCATTTGCAGTCCTTCTCTCTCACTAATTATGTTCTAGACATCCTGGCCTCTCTCTACTCCTGGGAATAGCAGCTCAGGAGACAAGGCTTGCTGTTCTCTGCTTGGGATAGTCTCTCAAAAACTAAAATAGCTGGCTTCTTATATTAATCAGGTTTTAGCTCAAATTTTACAATTTCAAAGACTTTCCTGAGTTAACTACCTAAATGGATCATTTCCTACCTCATTATTAAAATCCTTTTATTCAGAACAAATATGACTTACTCATGGCTTAGTGACCTCTTTTAAAAACACTATTAGAATAAATTTTAAAAGTAAACTTTTATCCTGTCTCTTACTCCAATCCCAGCACCAAAAAATAGACAAAAAACTGAATTTTTTAAATGAATGTATGAACATGTCATGTATTTGTATACCCAATAAAATTGATCTTTAGCTTTAAATTTTCTTTGTATTTATGAAAGATGGTAACAGAATTTTTTTTCATAGTGGGCAAACTTAATTTTTGCAAGCTTCAAAATAAATCCGCAAAATAAAAATACCACTTTCTACCTGAAATTATTTTGAAAGGAAGACTTGAACTAATCTAAAAATGTAAATAGCATAGTCTCTGATACAAATGCTCAATCAATATGTGTAGTTACTGATGAATACATTTTAAAAATATTTAACAGCCCCATATATCACTTAGAATTTTAGTCCTCCCTCCTTTAGCTTTTGGTCTTCAAAATATAATAACTTGTCATATAGGTTTGTATTTTATCACCAAAAAGTACTTTCATATCCATCATCACACACAAGTTTCTTATACAGCATGTCCTTGGATAATGTCATTTTGTTCTCTGTCATTTTATTATAATGTTGATAAGAGGGGAAAAATAATGTCCAAGGTCCTTCTTTGTGTCAACTTTGCACATTCTCCTAATGTTTGTGTAGATTTTCTCCAGGGACTCCAGTTTTCTCCCACATCCCAAAGATGTGTGCATCAAGTTCATCAGGATGTTTTGTGGCTAGGGATATGACACAGGAGTGAACCTCTTGTGACTCTCAATTATTCTATTGTCTATTTGATTTTTTTTTTAATTTACTGTTTTACTTAAAGTCAGGTTCTAATAACACAGCTATATGAAGTGATGACTTACTATATTTTGGAACACAGATCTTAGATTTCAAATACAAGAGGTTTTCTATCAAAACAGCCAACGTATGGTTTTAAAGGAAGGACAAGAAATTTTAGATATTGGGAGGAGGCTTTGTGACAAACACAAGATTTGCGGAAACTATACATAAAGGACTAGATGCTCCTCAGGGATTCATATATTTACCAAAAAAGACTGCTCCACTGCTGCAAGGTTACTTGGATACAAAATTTTATGATATTTTTCTTTCAGTAACTCCATTCAAATTTTTGTTAATGATTGCAAAAATGAAAATGAGTAAAAATCCACAGATCCATAAAAATACAACTGTCACTTCTCACCCAATTACCCTAAATATCTCCCCAAATCCCTAATGGGTCACCAAAAATAAACATGTTGTTAATATTTAAAGAGATACAAATAAATGAAATATTCATAAATACTGAGTAAAAAAGGTCTTATTACTTTGAACTTGGATTTAGGTAACGGTTTCAGCTAATTCTTGGTATAAGATTGGCTGATCTTGGTTTCAAATTACATTAAATAGTTGTGGAATCTAGATCTGTACAAAGCTCTTTGTACTTTAAACTGCAGGCTCAAGGAAAAATTGATGATGGGATAACTGTAAAGTGAGCAAGCATATGCAAACAGACAGCTATGAGTGGAGGCAAATATCACAGAGCAACAAAGAGCCCTGAACTGACAGTCAGCAGACCCTGGTTCTTGTCCTCCCTCTGGTGTTAGAGGGATGTTTTCCAAAATGTTATATTTTTCCCTTTATATGAAAGTGTTTGCTAAAATTTGTAAGGAGTTATAAAAATGTCACATATTATTATGTATTTCAAAATGTTATTTTAAGTAAGTATCCTGAAATAAACAAATCATATTTTTTGAAGCATGTTCACCGAATTGCAAGGATAAAATAGAGCAAACACCATATTGTTTGCTGAGAGCATTTCTCAAAGTTGGGTTTTCCATATTTTAGAAAATCAGATAGATAAAACAAATAAATCTTTATTTCTGAGACAAGGTCACTCTTACAAATTAGGCTATCTATCTTTCCTTATGGAATACTGGTTAATCATATTCTGGGTATAAACTACATTTCAAAAATTTTACAGTTATATCATGTATAGTATGAACTATATGATAACTGACACAATTATGTGTGTACCACAATATATACATATATTATCACTATAATGCTTACATTGTTTATGTATCAATAATGGTCAAGGTCCTTTTCTTGTTAGGGAAGAGACCAACCACAGTGTCTCTTCTGAATTAGGACAGTAAGAATATCTCCAGTTGTTCAAGGAGGAATGATGCTTCTAAAGGGACATATTAATGTGTTAGGTAGCTATTTTGTTACAGAATTGGAATAAAACAAAGACAAAAGGTAAAGTGAAGTGGTCTCTATAAACACAAATATTTACACATTAAAGGGACATATTAATGTGTTAGGTAGCTATTTTGTTACAGAATTGGAATAAAACAAAGACAAAAGGTAAAGTGAAGTGGTCTCTATAAACACAAATATTTACATATTGTAGAATTAATTGTTGAAATTATTTCACTTTCCAAATATATTGGGGGTCTGGGATATTTATAAACATTTACATGTATGAAAAATGTCAGATGAGTAAAATAAAAATAATACTCACATGCATTTTTTATTGTATGGGTACATTTATCCTGATAAGTTTTAAAGGAGGGAGAGGAGTGTTTTTGAACTGAATCCTAACCATGCAGAGCCTATAAATGTGGCAACTGTGAGACAGAACAAGAAGGGGTAGAATTGATAGCCATTTTCTATTATTACAAGGCCTTACAAAACTGATGGAGGTGGTTCTTTTGGCAACAGTTCTTATAGCTTTTAACAGTGTTGAATACTTTCTACTTCACCTGCATTGAACTAATGTAGAAAGTAGTATAGAAAAAAGAGTTTCTAAAGAAGGGTTAGGTTACGACTTGTAGAACTCTTATAAGTCACTATAATTCTTCAGGCTTCAGTTGTCTTACCTTATAAATTTAAGGTGTTATGATTTAAACTTTTGAAGTTGACTTCTGGTTTGACAATTATAATTACCAAAAAACAAGAAAGGCAGAAAGCAAGAATTTACCATTTTATTTTCAAATTTATTTCTTTCAAACTTGTAGAAAACTTTCTTTTGAATCAAGTTTCAAAACTTCCAAACATAGGAAATTGAAATGTAAGTAACTGCATTAAGAATTTATTTGAAGATGATTGAGGTAGAAAAGTCTAAGTCCTTAAAAGCCTAGTAAAAACTATTAAATTTAAGTAAGCTTTTAAGATATATGCTTGATATATAAAAATAAATATATTCTGTATACTAATTGCAAGCAACTGCAAGTTGAAATTTTTTTAAATTTCATAATAGCCATTCACAATAGTTGGCAAAATGTGAAATACCAATTTAACAAAATCAGAAAACATTATTGAGAAAAATGAATGAAAACATAAATGAGAGATATGCCATAGTATTGGGTTGGGAAGGTTAAACATTAAGATATTAGTGCCTTTCTAATTGATTGGTAGTCAACAAAACTTCAGTCAAAATGACAGCAGGTTCTTTCATGGAAATTATAAAGCTGATATCAACATGGATATGGAAAGAATTTCAAGTAATCTAATCAAAACACAGAAACAGAATCAAGTTGGAACACCTATAACCAGACTTTAAATCCCAGTATAAAATTCAATAGTATAAAATTGCCTTAAAGATAGTTACATAATTAATGGAATGGAGCAGAGCCCAGACAGACTCACACATCCATGGTCAATGGATTTTTGTCACAGTTATCTAGATAATAAGTTGGAGAAAAAGTATTTTCAACAAATCATATTGGAAAAACTGGATATTCCAAAAGAAATAGGGGGGGGGGGGAAGCAGAACCTATGACCTTTAAGAATAGGTTTGAAGAATTATAACCAATTTTTCTTTGCAGAAAGTCCAAAAGAAAAATATAGAATAAAATATTTGCTACCATGAAGACACAAAAATATCCAAGGAAACAAAAAGCACAAGCTACAGGGAATAAATGTGTTAAGTTGACCTTCATTAAAATTAAAAATGTCTGCTCTTCAGAGAACATCATTAACAAAATGAAAAGTCAAGTCACCAACTAGGAAGAAATATTGGCAATTCAGATATCTAAGGACTCTTATCCAGAATATATAATATAGTCTCAGAACTCTCAATCAAAAGAAACTCCAATTTAAAAATGGAGCAAAAATTTGATGTGTATGAAAGTTCACACAGCTTTATATATAATTCCAGAATATTTCAATTATTTAAAAATTAAAGTATTTAAAAATTAAAAATGTTACATAAAGTCAAAATATTTTTTAAATGAAAATATAAGGACCAAAAACAACCAAATGTGAAACAATGGAAAGTAAAAAACATCTCCAAAGCAGTGAAAGGATGAACAATCTCCATCCAATGACATACTCATTAGCAATAAAAATGAATGAACTTGATACATACAAACTTCATGAATCTTTAAAAAAATATAGCGAATAAAGAAGTTCAGACACAAGGATAGGTACTACATAATCCCTATTATGTAGAACTCTAAAAGGGTAAAAATAATCTATACTAGGGCTTAGGATAAAGAGAATTGATTGCAATCAGGCTTGAGGGAGCCTGTGCGATTGCAGGCAGGTTTTCTCTCATGATGGTTGGGTGCACAGATGCATGCATATTGTCAAAGTCTTACTGTCTTCTGCAGTTAAGATGGGCACATTTTACTACTTGTTTATTAAACCTCAAAACATTTGATTAGTGAATATGAATCAAAATTCACTGACCATTTTGCAAGTATAGAAAATAAAGAATACTGTACATGATTGATGTGGTAGCATATGTAGGATGGGTGGTTGAGGAGAGAGTAAGGGTAGAGTCACTGAGGAAGACAATGCCTCAAGCATCTCTAAAGGGACCAGGGTGGGGGTTGGGAATAAGTAGTGTTGTAAATTGGAAAAAGGCAGGAAGTAGCTCAGGCAAATTGTAGATTGGAAAAAGGCAGGAATCAGCTCAGGCAAATTGTACTTGTTGGTGGAGAAGAGGAAGTATAGTCACAAGGCTCCCAGTCAGGGATTTTGTGGTGCTCCCCTTCTAATGGTACAGAGCATCCTGATAAGAGTGGAACCTCACACAGTGGTTGGTAAAGTGGTACTCCCTCTGTCCAAACACTGAAGTTTAAGAAGTGGCTTGCCAAGTGAAAAGCCCAAAGAATAGCTTACAGACGGTCCGCGTTGGAATCTCTACCACTGTCCATGAATCTGATATCTGACCTTCACTGAATAGCTCTCATTATTGAGCTTTTGAAATCTCATCAGTAAAATAAAAACAAAAATTTTATCTGTGCTTAATGATCATGGATTCTGTAGGTCTACAAAGCTCCAGGGACATCAGATGGCCCATATAAAGGGAGGTGCTAGCAATACCCTTACAAGCCTCCACAAACAATCTCTTTCATTTTTATCTTAGCGCATACCCAAGTATGAGCAGCTGGCTTGGGGCATATATTTGCATCATCATTGTCCTCTCTCTCTTTTTTTTTCTCCCTAGAATTGAGGGATTTAGCACCAGAATTATCTTAAAGATACTTCTCTCCAAAATATCAATAACTGTTAACATTGTATTCCCATGTGTAAATCTTTTGTCCTAAATAAGGAAATGTTATTTACTGAAAGGTGTGTTGTAGATATCACATGTCTGAGGATTTTCCTAGGACATTTTAATAACAGATGACTTTAGAATCTAGCCTACTCCCCTCAGTAGGCAGGCTTTCCCAGCTTTCCTGGGATGCACATATCAATGCCTTTTATTCTCTCTGGGCAAATACCTGTCACAGCAATGGAGCTGAAGATGACATTAATTAGGATTAGAACAAGGAAGCAGGTTTTAAAGTGACCCTGTGTACTTGAGACAGAAAATTGGTTTCTAGAACTTAGGCTTTGGGGGACTTTCACACGGATGCACTATCTGAATAATAGATAAAATACTCTTCCCACCTCACAGGAGTGAAGATAACACCAGGGCAAAAGTGACAATAATTGCAAAGCACCAAGAAGATACTAGCTTTCATAAACCAGCACAAAGATCCCACTGTGTCTTTAAGAGGATTTCCAGGGAGAAAGGAACATTTCTCCCTTATAAAGATTGCTTATAACAATATTTTTCAAGGAACTCAGCTCAGATGGTACAGGAGACACATTATGGCCTACTGTAGCATGCAAATTCACTGCTCAGCACATTAAGGGAATATAAATATAATCATTTCCCAAGACTTGCAGGTTCTTATTTTGTCTCCTTCCTTTCTGCATCCCATTCTTTTTTTATCCCTTTTCTTTCTTTCTTTCTTAATACTTTCTCCCTCCTCTATTGTTTTATAATACGTTATGATACAAGAAACTTAAGACAGCTAAACTTAGATGCAGGGGAGATTGTTCTCTTTCATTTTTAAAACTTTTTTATGGTTTAAATGCCAAATTCCTCAGGACTTTTCAATAAAACAAAGGATTATTTCACGGCACTGAAAAGCTTTTCCATTAGTGACTAAAATATTTGAAAATAAATGAATATCAGTCAGAAAGTTAAAGAATCCTCACTTGGCAATTACTCTTTGGAAATTCCCAAGTCTGTAGCAATCGATTAATTAGTGAAGATGATCTTCTAGTTACCGAGACTAAAAGAAGTATGACACAGAAAGGTCAAAGGCTAAAAGAAGGGTGACAGGGAGGTCTAGAGGAATGACAAGTGGGGAACTGGGTTTAAAATCAGGAGCTCTCAAGTCATTGTCATGTGCCTCAGCTAAGCAGATTTCATATCAGGACAATGAGGCCTCCTGCACACAGGTGCAACTGAATACAATACAGCTCTGCTCAGGGACATTTTCTGTGTGGGCCCACCCTCCATTACTCTGAGATCTTTCTGTACATGCAGAAATTTTATCTTTAGCTCTCCAGACTGTTTCTCTTGCCTCAGAACAGAGAAATGTTTGTCTCATCCACAGTCATACCACTTATTAATTACAGAGAAATTACATGATTTGATAGCAATATTTAAAGTGTCCAATTGAATACAGTGCTAAAACACAGAACACAATTGAAAACCAAGTGTTTCAACAATGTTAAAAAAAAAAATGACATGAAATCCATTGACACCCAGAATCTGCAATAATAAGATCAACTTCAACAATAATCTTATGCCAAGCAAGAAAATAAATTTTCATGTTTTCTGTTGAGTGGTTAATAACAGTTTATCCCATCAACCTGAGTAGGTTGAAGACAGACTAAATGTTAGTAATATGGTTGGTTCCAACATCTTAGATGGAATTCTTGCTGTGAGCTCCAATCTTTTTTTCCGACATCACTAAACTGGTTCTGAAAGCTGGAGACAGACTGTTCAGAGTGTCAAATGACAAGATGGAAAAAGAGAAAACATGAAGGCTGCCTCAGTACTTCTCACCAGGTCATTCTTTCCACCTAGACATACTTATGCTGTTTTGTGTGTATTTCCCCAGGAGGGATGAGAGGACCCTTAAATAATGCAAGCCCTAATTTGCTCCCTTAGGAATAACACTCAGCCATCTTGTCAGTCAGGCTATTCTGGACAGGGCAAAACTACAAAGCATTCTGAATTTGTGTGTTGATGCAGTTGTGAAAAGTTAAAACTTTGAAGCTTCCATAGGAAATTTCTTCACCTTTCCCAAAGTGAGGTAATGCTGGAAAAAAATCTCATTTCTTTCCTGTTAGTTTTTGAGGCTGGGGGGATTCTAATACAAAAATACTATAAAGTTAATATATTATAGTATTAACATCATTAGTACATCCATCTTGACTCTTTTGGAGAAATTAATTAAAGTAAAATAAAAATGTTAACAACTTATAGCATGCCTGTATAACCAAGCAGTTGTGTTACTTCCATAACTTGGTTATTGTAAAGAATTCTGGCATATAAGTGTGTTGGGATACTAGTCAGCTATGAAAAGATGAACTCTTGTCATCTGACAATGTGGATGAAACGGGAGGGGGCATTAAGTGAAATAAATCAGAAGGAGCAAGATAAATACTGGATATTTGCATACATATATGGGAAATAGAGAAATAAAACAAAAGAACTGACAAAGCTAAACTAATACAAACACTTGAAAATGAACTGCAGAGCTGAAGATACTGCAGGAGGAAAGTAGGGCTAGGAACAAACAGAGTTGGAGAACCAGGGGGTCTAGGGCAGAGATTAATGGATGCGCTGATGGTGAGCATGATGTGGTAACATATATCTGAAAAGGTGTTTACATACCCCCATATTACAGAGAGTGTTATAAATCAATGTTACCTCAAGAAAAAAAGAAATAAAATCCTTATCACTTAGTTTCATAAAAAGAATTCTTGCAAGAGTAAGGCTTTGACAACACTTGACATTTTAACTTTGTATTTGTAAGCTGCAAAATAATCATGGTGGGCATACTTGGTGTAAAGGGTGACAAGTGCCTTTAACTTCTTGTAGGTTCCACTTGTTGGGAAATGTTTCTTTCCCCTAAGGACCTAGCATTCATTAAGAGCATCACAATAGGTAGATGCTTTCACGTGAGAACATACCCTAGTCAGAGACAGACAATGTTCTACACTATTAGCCCTGCACCAATTTTGTGTGGGTTCTGACTGGTTTTCCATGAGCACAGTCTGAAAGCAGCACACACCATGTTTGTTAGCTCTGTACACCTCCAAGATATGGGCATCAACTAATGCATGAGATGTTTCAGGTCCATAGTGCCCATGTAAATGCAACATATAAATGTGAACAAGTTTCTGACCCAGTAGAGAGGAAAGCTTTAACCAAGAGGAGACAATAGTTGGAAGATAACTTTCCCTATCTTTCTCTAAGCTATTTTAAGACTCTATAGTCAGTAGTGTAATTTGGATGATAACCCCTCAAGATTGTGCAATTATTTGCATTTGATTTTAAACAGCAACCATATTGGTGGCTTACCAACAAACCTGTTCTCCCTCCTTTTCTGCTTAGGTTCACACTTCCTGGGACTGCAGTTTACATGAAATAAAAGACCAGATCATATACATTTGCCTTAGGTGCTGTTGTTTGGAGACTATAGACAAAGTTTAGCACCTCTGTATTCCCTCACTATGTTAATGAGTTTCCTACCTTTGGTTGTGGTGGTGGTACACAGGGAGCTGAAACAGGATCTGTGAGATAGGTCTTCTTGGGACCACCAACTGGATACATCCCAGTAGTGTTCTGGTTTCCTATCCCAGAAGGAATGTATCCTTGTTCCCGCTTCCATATATTTGGGTGATTTGGTTGACCATAGGCTGGGTCAGAATCACTCTTGCCCCCATATCCAGGCCCTGCTGGGCAATAGGCTTCATAGTAGCGTCCTTGGTTGGGGGCATACCCATACCCAGGTTCAGGCTGAAGTCCTGATTGTGGAACATATGTATAATCCATGCCTCCTCGTGTTGAAGGAGGTGGACACTGGCCAGAGATTGGAAATGGTTGCGTATTATAGCTCTGTGGCCCTGGGCCATAAAATTGTCCTGAAGAAGGAGCAGCCATGTAATGAGAACTGGGCTGGGCTGACTTCACTTGCACATTAAAGGTAGGCCTTGAAGGAGTAGATGCTGTAGTGTAGGAGGCTGGAACTGGCTGAGGTTGTGGTTTTAGTGTCCCAATCGGAGTCACAGGGATGGGTCCAGCCTGTGGTGCAGGCTGTGGCTTCAATGTAGACTTTTTGGTAGCTGTTAGAGGAGGTTGATTTGGTATGACCATTCGCTTGTGTCCTGTGACAGGAGTGGACACTGGAGGAGAGGCTGTTGAACTGGTAGAGACCTAAAGAGGGAGAAAGAGGAAAACAATATTAATGTTAGTAAAAAAATACAAAAATGAATAACTCTGAATAGCTACCAATCATTTTTGTAAAATATAAATATAAATAAGACATTGCTTCTGCCTTCTAAGAAGTCATAAATTAGCACAAATATCAGTAATTTCTGCATACTACTATTAAACCAATAAGCATGTACAACAGCAAAAAGGACAAACAAACTTAGAAATAAAGTTACCAAAGACATAAAAAAATTAAAATTAGTATATCAAAGGGTAAAAAGCATTTCTAAAATTAATTAGAAAGACACAAATAAACCGAAAGATATCTTGTTTACATGGATTAGAAGAAAATACTACAAAAATATTACTATTCTCAAAGAGCTATAGATTTAGTGTAATCTTTATAAAAATCTCAATAGAACCTTTTAATTAAACTAAAAAATAATCACCCTAAACCTCATACAGATTCTCAGCATACTCTAAATAGTCAAAGCAATATTAGACCAACATGACCAATTTCAAAACTACAAAGCTACAATAATCGAAACAATGTGGTAGTGGTGCAAAGATAGAAGGATACACAAGTGGAATAGAACAGAGTCCAAATTAAACCCGAGCATACATGATCATTGATTTTAGTTGAAGATGCCAAGATGAAGGATGTAGAAAGAATGATCTTTTCAGCAAAGGTACTGGGGAAACTTTCAAATCCATATGAAAAGCAATGAAGTTAGAGCCTTGATTTATACCACATACAAAAAGCAAATCATAATTTTAGCTTCAAGTGTGAAAGCCTAAACCTGTAGAACTCTTAGAAGAAAACAAATGGAGCGAATTTTATGGCATGGGATGTGGTTGTTGTACTTTTGCTATAACAGCAAAAATGCAAACAAATAAACAGACAGCAATGAAATAAACATAAATTGAACAATGTGATCTCAATCAAACTACCCAAAGATCAAAGAAAGTTACCAGGCACTAAAGAAAGAGCTGGTGACCTGGAGAGATGCAACTTAAAAACAAAAAACAAAAACGAGGTACTGAAAATAAGCATTTCTGGGACAATCAAAGAGATTTTTAAATGTTAGATCAAAGATTCCTATCCACAATTGATTTAACAGAGATAAATCAAGCTTAGACTCCTCCTTTTATATAGTCCTGATTTGTTATATTCTTTGTTCAGTTCAGAAATGAAATACTATACTAAAAAATCCTAGAAACAGAAAAATACAAGATTTCACTGCTGAATTATGGGAGGTATGTTCAGAACAGGAGATAAAATTGAAGGAGGGTTTGGGGATACAAACATTCATCCTCAGGCATTAATCTTTTGGAGATCTGCAAATATGCTAGTGGTACAATGTTTTAATTACGCTCTGAGTTACTATGATTTAGATTTATTGTTACAACAAATAAATAAAAATATCCTAATTTTGTTGTTTATAAATTCTCAGGCAGATTATTGCATTGATAAGAAGAGAGGATATAGGAATTTTTATTACCCTAATATAATTTACCCACCACAAGCCATTGGAGATATATATGTGAGAGAGTGCTTGGTTTCCTTTTCCTTGACCCACTCCCTATCTTCATAACTCAAAGAATTTCACTTGAATTTTGCTGGAGTAGTGATGTTTCTACTTGAAATTAATTTCCAGATTAGTTTGCAGAGAATTGTTACATAGTGCAGTGTTGGCAAATATTTCTGGGAAAATCAGGGCTATTATAACATAAGCAATCACTCCTTTTTCCATTTCCTCTTCCCTTTCTCAAATGTAGGCGTCTGGCTACAAAGGGTACAGCTGTCAGGACCCTGGCAAAAATACAGAACACTATTAATTCAGAAATAGAAATGGGGGGGGGGAAGAGAAGTGAGGGGGGGCAAATCCTTGAGATTACAATGTTGTGAAATTTATATATAAATAAATAAGAAAGAAAGAAAAAAAAAAAGAAATGGAGTTTTCTGGTATCTAGTCTGATCCAGACTTAAAATTAAAAATTCCCAGGGACATTTGCTTAGCATTTCATTTTCAGAGGTTCTGGAGAGCAAACCACCTACTGACCAAGGAGAGTTTGGGAGTGGGAAGAGATAAGTATAACTGTATTTTACATACTTTTTATTTTATTGAAACTCTGGGGGGCAAAACACATTATCATGAAAACCTAAATGACAATAGTGTCATTGTTGAGAGACACTGAAGAATCTTTTATCATATAACTTCTGGCAACCTGGTAATGACATTTCAGTTGTCAAGAAAGGTCACTGGTCCAACAGGGGGGAAGGGAGGGAGGTCTCTCCTCTACTTCACTTTCTTGGTTCAAGTAACTATACTCTCCCCTGGTCCCTTTTAGTCTAAAGATACTAGTTTTGACTCTGCCAGTCCAGAGTATTGTTCTATGCCTGATAACTTCTTTGCACCTAGATGAGCCTACTGCAGAAACCTCTATAAATTCCTTGAGCCAGTTTCAACGTTCCATCATTTTGGGGGGGGGGGTTTAGGACACTATTAGATATTATTTGTGTCATCTGTAGCTTC
This sequence comes from Uropsilus gracilis, assembly GCA_004024945.1. Lineage (NCBI taxonomy): Eukaryota > Metazoa > Chordata > Mammalia > Eulipotyphla > Talpidae > Uropsilus > Uropsilus gracilis. Next base: position 133,831 of record PVHY01000355.1, on the reverse strand, counting down.
AAGGAACTTAATAAATTTAGATTTAGTTCCCTCTGAAGTTTTAGAAGACTTTTGAATGGTTATCATTTTTTCCTGTTTTCACCAGCCTTTCAGTTGGCAGAAGTACCAAGAAAGCTGAACATTCTTTTCTTGCTAGAGTAGCCATCTCCTTCTGCATGGAAGCAGTCTCAATAGTACTCAATAAAAAAAGATGCAGTATCTATAAAATATATATTTTGAAGACATTCCTACATAAAGACATTGACATTCTGCACTAGAGAGCATGAAAGAGAAAGTCTAAACCTGACAAAAAAAATTAAGGTCTGCTTTTTCTAGTCAAATATGATGTCTTAAAACATGTTAACAAATGGCACTGACGGATAGAATAAAGTTTTGCTTTACTTTGGTCATACAATATTAGCAGAAATCAAGAGTTCTTATTTTGAATACTTTACAAATCCAACTATAAATGGACAGTGACTGAGTTAAAAAGCTAATGAAAGGCACAGTCTTTGCAGCATCTGTCAAGAAATCCACCCCAAACGGGTACTTTGATAATCATCTTTTGAACATGAAAACCAACCACTTTCATAAAGCAAACAAACAAGAATTACACACACTTAACTCCATAGAAGTGCTTTTTGAAAAATTTTAGACATGTTTCTTCTTTTTTTTTTTTCTTAGTGCACACACACACACAACTTAAATATTTCTACAGTTTTTGAAGGCAGCCATCAGGGCACAACAGCAGGTGCTGCTGCTTTCTTCTAGGAAACAACACCCCAGTACAAACCTCATGCAGGGATGAGAAGGTTTCTCACAACTTTATTATGAATTCTGCTCTGTATGTACCGGCATGTTTCTGAGTATTTTCCATATCATAACTATGTGTGTGAAAATAGCACATTTAGCTCTATTTTTTTCCTCTGCAATTTTATATGCTTTACCTCATTGGAGGTGGAAGGGGGTAAAGAAGAGGAATAATTTTAAAACATATTTATTTATGTTCTACATGGTTAAAGAAAGCTATGGCAACACTTTCCTGTCCCATGTCGTAGTCAATTAAATACATAGTGAATCTTTTCTATTTACTGGATTAGTTGGTGCTTCCAAGTATTTATTTTTGGCTTTTCATTTTTTTTTTTGTTTTTGCAGGAATTCTTGAAGTTTTATCATGATGTAACATTTTCAAGAGATTATACTTATACAGACATATACATATGTGTGTGCATAGATTTGTATTTTTTTTCTGAAATTTTAATCTCTGTACAACATCATCTTTGTGTTCATGTGTCACTGTGCACTTAAGTTGTTTCCAGCAGTTGGCAATTTTAAATAATGTTGCAATAAACATGGGGGTGAATGTAATCCTTCATATTAGTGTTTTTGTATACTTTAGTAAGTACCCATCATAGGGATAACTATATTTTACATACTTTTAATTTTAATTTTTGAGAAGTCTCCATAATTCTTTCCATTTCATTTGCACCGATTGACATTCCCATATTGTACATAGTGTACAATAGCATCATTCTCTCCACACCCTTTCTCACAGGTATGAGGTGGTATATTATCACTTCAGTTTTCATTTACATTTCCCTAATAATAAAGGATGATGAATATCTTCTTATGGGTCTATGACTAGAACTTTCATATTTTTAAGTTACGAAGAAGTAAAACTATCAGCATCAGAAAAATCAAATTATCAGGGACTTGTAGTTTAAGTCTTATACATTAAAGTTTTAGAAATTTCCTAAGTTTAATACTTATAAATTAAAGATTTATCTCTTCTAATAGAAAATACATCAGTAGGCAATCAAGAACTAAAATGTCTACTCAACAGTGACAACTGGAACTCAGTATCTTTCTTGTTTTATGCTACAAGAACTTTTCTAATGTATCTGTAAATTGTTAGTGATTGTATTAGCCATCATATTACCTGATGGTCCCTAAATAATAATCATTTTTTTGATACAAGACTGCTCCTCTCCATTTACTCTTTCCCGGACCACGCCACCACTTCAAATACTTCCTACGTTATTGAGACCCTATAATTTTTAGCTCCAGAATTCTTCATGGACAACTAAACCCAAATACTCAGCTGTTGCATGTTTGCCATCTTGTAAGTTCTTCACACTCAATACGTTACAAACTATTTTGTAGTCTTCCTTGAATTTGCTGTTCATGCTCATTTTTATTATTTTTCTCACCTACAAAAGTGAGTTTATCCTGAATCTCTTCCTACCTCCTCTGAAACCAACTGACTCCATCTCTTACAAAGAGAATTCTATAACTCTCAGAAATGTCTGCTGCAACTCTATTCCAAGTAAACACCACTACTCACCGGAAACTACCCAACAGAAGTAAAATTGGTCTCCAGTGTCTACTGTTCTTCTTTAGTGAATCCTTCATTCCAGAGAGAGCAATTTCTCTTACAGGCAGTCAAATCACATTGTTTGACTGATTAAAAGTCTTCAGTGGCTTAGGAGAATGATTTGAATTCAGCCTATCTGGGAGTTGCAAGTCATGCCACTCTCTGATTCAGACTTTCTTTCATAGACATTGTGCCAAGATGGCTTCCAACTCAGGAATTATAACCAGTCTTTATCACCTCTCTCTGAATTTGTCCTAGTTTTCCTATGAGTCCCCTAGATCTATACCTGAATTGAGGGTCCTCAGTGAAACTTTGCTAGGAGTCTCCAGCACAGTGCATACCTTTTATTCTTCCCCTTCTATATTTTCTATATCTCAAATGTTTTAGGGTAGAGAACGTACCTTTTAACCCACCATAGTTTCACCACTGAAATTATCAGGTCATGGCACATAGTAGGTATTTAATAAATATTTAAATGAATAAAGAAAAAATGTCTCCCCAAAACATGCATCTATCTGGTAAGATAATAACCAAACAAGCAAAACATGTTACCTTATTTCTCTTACTGAGAAACAAGAACTTCTGTTACACATACTTTATCAGCAAGAACTTCTGTTACACATGCTTTATCAGCAAATCTCATCAGTTGTTCCCTTCCTATAGTTTAATGACTTTACCTTTTAAATTTATTAAAATCACTATCTTTCAAAGAGGTACTTATTATTATTTTAATGGTCATGTTGTATATGTAAGTTCTACTTGCTCCTGGCTCAAATCTCTTTCAGAAATAGTCAGGGACAGATTTTAAATAAAATGACACTGAGAGGAAAGACACGGAAGCATCTCAAGCATTTTTATAGCAAAAATAGAAATATAATTTGAATTTACTACCAACTAATTACAAACCCTAATCCCAAGAAATGTAACTGATACAAGTGATCTGTTCTACAAAAATTCTTGAAATTCTGCTGTATGCCAGGCACTGAGCTAGCAACTAAATTCATAACATGAGAACGGGAATTAGAGTCATTGTACTCTGAGAATTCTTTGTTAATTCAATATTTTGAACAATGTTCAATGTGATGAGAAAAAATGATTTCTGCCTTGTAATGCAGTTTTCTAACTTTATAAAGAGGAAATCATACAAAAGCTGAAATCCTACCAATAAACAGCAACAGAAAACTACAAGTATCATAATGATATGGAAAAAGGCCAAAAGTGTAAATGTCAAATTAAAAACAAGGACTGTATAATCAATCTTATATATATGACAACTGAAGCTATACAGAATGGTATCCCTTATGCACAAAGGATAGGCAATCTATGGAAAGGGTGATGATTAATTTGTTAGAAGGCAGACTTAGGTGTATTTCAACTTCAATTTTTTATGACAACTGTTAAAGGTTATTTGAACAAGATCTGATGAACTATTTTTCACTTCCAATTATCTATTTTGTATATAGTCATGGCAGGAGATACAAGCTAAAATGATAATTGTTATTGAAAAAGACAATAATAGTAAACATCCATGCAGCATTTACTTTTCAAACACATGCTCTATCAAATAACCCTCATAAGAACCCAAAAGACAGAAACTACTAGTCTTATTTTTCAAATGGAGATACTACAGCAAAGAAAAATAAAGTACCTAAGGTTACATGGGAATAAATAGGACACCCACCCTATTAACTGTTTTTCAGTTTGGGATTTTAAAATCTCTTTTACCTCTCTAGGTAAAGAAGGAGTGAAACAGATCACACCAAGTGGGGAAAGAATTTCTAAGTCTATGTGTAATTTTTTTTCTCTTTTAAAAGATGTATGATACACATATGGGTACAGAATATTTTTTCTCCTAGAGGAAAAACTCAGAGTAAATGGTCAACAAATAGCAAATGATATCATGTTGGAATCTGGGAAACAAATAAGTAGTGTGGATTGTGCAACAGCGATAAATCCATAACCTACCCAAAGCAACTACTATCCCATGCCAGTTGATAACAGCCACATGAAATAAGTATCTAAAGCTCCCCTCCTGATATTAAACCTTTGTAATTTCTTTCACTTTTATTTTACAAAAATCTGGATGTCAAAGAATTTCAGTAGGCCAAATGCAGTGTTAAAGGTCCTTTCTGGACCTTTCATTCTAAGATGCTGACAAGGAAATATCACAGAAAAGATGTTCAACAAAACTGAAGATTGTATACTAGATCTCAAAACATCAATTCTATATCTCCCACTGTGTAGAGTTACTGCCACTGGAAAAGTCACATCACTCTTCCAGATGACTCGTCACGTGAACAGCAAGAACTCAGAATATTGTTCCTTTTCTCCTTGCTTTTAAATGAGCAGCCATTTTCTTCATGAGTCAGACAAAAGATGAGCTCCACGAGAGGAGGGAAGGATGCTCATATGTTTCTTATACTTGTATTTTCATATCTCTAATAAAGAAGACTTTATGCCATTCAAAATCCAACGATTTCAAGAGTAGATTTTGAGAATTTATGATGCATTTCATTGACTACTAGAAGTTTGGTTCCATGACTTAAATAATGATGGGATAAATAGATGGATAGACTTGGTTTTTGAGTTTGTATAACAAGAAAAAACATACAAATAAAGTTTATCTATTTCAGATATAATCCAATGTACATATTTTACTAGATAAAATATTTTATCAATTTCTCCAAGTATTTAGTGAAGAAATAACAATTTTGCTTACTTGAGACCTGTTACTGTCTTCCATAATTCATGATTTAGTAAACACCATTCCTTAACTATTCAGGTCACTCACACTCTGAACATGATAGATGACCTCCTGAGATAGAAGACACTCTAACAACGAAGTATAATAGAAAGCATAACATTGTACATTTAAAGAAGTATTTCTTAAATCTGATTGCAGACCAGAATGAGTCAGGGCTATTACAATATAAATTATATTAGACCCAATGAAATACAGATATAGAAAAATATAGAAATTAAACACATGAAATATTTAAAGAAATGCAGTAATTAAAAATGGGAGGGAGCAAATGATTCCCTGTTGAAACCAGAGTTTAGAAGCACATTTGTAGGTGCTATTGTTAAAGCAGAGAAGGACTCCTACTGTAGTTGGAACTACCATTACAGTCCAATTATTACCAAGAACAGTGGGCTACTCCCATTGTTTTTAAGAATGGTGTTTATATAATTAGACTTTGCAACTTATGGACACTCAGTTTGTACATTGATTTCATGATACAGAGCAGAAACTCTAAAATACTATATTTTTTATTTCTAGAAATATAGCCTAAAGAAAAAAAAAACACAGAGAACATAAATCTTTTGTCTCTATTTAAATTCCTGATAATTTAATTTATACAAATGAGGTATTATAAGCAATTTAAATAGCTCATATGGGCATTGGCTAAATATACAAGGTTTAAAAAACAAAATACTCTGGAACAGTTAAAAAATTAATATATATCATCAATTATGTTTCAAAATAATCCAGTGATTCCACATGTAGTTCACACTGAAAAGAGTTGAGAAGCAAGTGCTTGGAAAAAATATCTCTATAGTCTTATTAGTAGCAACAGGATTCATAATAATGAAGAGGTAGAAATAACCCAAGTGAACTTTGACTATGAATCAATAAATAATATTATATATATATATATATATATATATATATATATAGTTCAGTATGTACAACTGAGTCTAAAACAAGAAGGAAATTCTAACACATTCTAAAATATGTATGAATGTTAAAAATGTTATACTATGATGAATAACCAGATCCAAAAAGATGATTCAAAGTATATAAGGTGCCTAGAGTTGTCAGATAAATAGAAAGCATAAAATAGTTATTGGCTGTGGAGGAGCTGAAAAAGAAAGGAATTATTTAATGGTTAATGTTTTTCAGTTTAAGAAGCAAATAAAATTCTGGAGATAACATTGGTGACAGTTGCGAATATACTTCATGTCACCAAACTATTCTAGTTATGACAGTGAATATTTTTTATACATATTGTACCACATTAAGAACTTAGAAGAGAAATAAATAACAATTATTAAATGCATTTTGAAGTCAAGTTAGAAAATACTGTTTGATATCTGTGTATCGATCATATACTCATATATATACATACAGAGAAAGATTTGCTCTCAAATTGATACCTGACTACTTTAAGGAAATTTTTTTTTTGTATTTTGCATATATTCCAGTTTTCCAAAGTTTCTAACAAAGCTATATAGCACATTTTTTCAGAGGAAGTTATATAGAGACAGATATAACTACATCATATACATCATATACATTATATATATATCATATACATCACATATATGATATATATGTGATACATCACTTATGACATATATGATGCATAAATATGCATCACATATTGATGTATATGACATATATATTTATAAATTACATAAATTACCTGAAAAAACACACAAACTGAAAGAATGGTGTACTATCAGTATTTGTGCATATGATTAAAATGAAGACTAAAAGGAAAACTATTAGGAAGAAAATAAGAAATGATAATTTTTTTGCAAAACATTTAATTTTTAAAAACTTTTCAAAATCAAAAATAAAATAATTGATTTTAAAAATAATTTAAATGTTTTAAAATTTAAAAATTATATCAGCTAATGCGATTAACAGAAATGACTTACATTTTCATAGCTTCTGTTTTTGTATTTTCTACATTATAGAAAAACATTACCTAATAGTTGAAAACTGCTGAACAGTGAAAATGATCTCAGAAATTACTTTAAAATTTAATTTCTAATATTTTAATTGATGCCACTGAGTTCAGACAGTGAATCCAAAGACACCACTAATACGCTAATTTTCAGGCCTTGATAAACATCTAGGCCACACACATGCACACACACACACAGATACACAGACACACACACAAGTGCCTCCCGAATAATTCTTGTCAGAGAATAAGTAAATATCTCACTTCCCTTCCATATATCAGCACTTGTTCATTTCACAGTGCAGTTCTCTGCAAACACGTACTACAGCTAGCAAGGGGCTATTCTTAATAGCTTCAAAGGCAGAAATAGCAAAAACAGTATGGTCTGGTGTGACACTCCAGAGCAGTTTTTGTCTTAGAAGCTTTTCCATTTAATTAATTCTCACAACACTTCTGAACAGTTATAAGATATTTTGAAGACAAGAAGCTCCCTGGACCATTAAAGACATGCATACCAGTATGTCGAGTTTTTTTTTGTCCCAATAATAAAATCAAATCAATTGGGAGCACCAGCATGTTACCTCGAAAGCCCTCAATTCTCAATCCCTAACTATTAAACAGAGAAACAATGATAAAGGTCAGATCAGCACTCACATTTTCATAAAAACAGCACAACATCATGTTATAACCAAGAAAATCAATATATAAAGACTGTCGTCCATGTTATCAGTTTTGGACTTGAGTGATTTCCAAGTCTTCTATCTATATAAATATCCAAAGAGATCAGTACACTGAGTCCCCAGCATGCTGGTGGCTGGCCTCGGATAAAATGCCATTTGATGAGAGTCACATCAATCTGAGTGTGAGCTAAGATCCAGGAATGTAGTGACAGAAGAGCTTATTTTCAAAGCAAACATTGTTATAGACTGAATCATCCCCTTAAGAATCTTTGCCCTTTTTTCCATCAGATCAGGGGAGTTAATTATATGCACCAAGAACTGAACTAGTTAACAAAGAAAATATAAAACACAGTCTTGGTGAGGATTCAGTAATAGAGATGAAATTCTATATGACTGGTAGCACTGAAAGTTGGAGTCATAATTTTGGTGGGCAAACTGACAATGAAGAATCATTAAAAGATGTCCCTAACTTATTAGGAATTGCTCATTTTCAAAAATACTCGAGGGTGGTTAAGGAAATCTTGGTGTACTTATCCAATAGGTGTACAGTGTAAACAAGGAAACATCTATTCAAAATAACAACCCAAATAGAAAGAGTACATATGTATTGACAAAGGTATTGCAAACCAGTAACATTTTAAGTTCAGAGGTATCACAAAAACATTAATGAATTGGATGCTTTAAATATGATCATACTCTCTTTCCTTTCTTAAGTATTGCAAACTTTACTGATTCATCTCTAAAGTACTTTCAGTCACTTCTTTCTTATTAACTCATCAATATCTAGTTTGTCTGCTATCATTAGTGTACCACCCTGGTGTAAATATCATAAGCATGTATGTGCATACATTCATGCATACAGTAATACATTGTTTCTAATATTTTATATATGCATATACATCTTTAGCCTATATGTGCATTTTTAAAACTAATGTCTTCTTGTTTGATACTACATTATTTGTTACACCAGAATATTAATAAAACTGAAATCTGATGACTTTAGTCCTTTGTCAAGTCTCCCAATTTATTAAATTCATTGCTCTTAGGATGAAGTACAAATTTCTCCCTGATGGAGCTACTACTTTGCTTCCGAGTCTCCTCTTTTGCTTCCTTCTGGGAATTGATGTTTTAATTTTCCTGTGGTTAACAGGCTAGAACAATTCCTCATCTGTTCCCACCTCCCAACACCTAACTAGCATTCAGGTTTCAAATGAATGAATCTTCTGGGAAGTCAGTTCCAGTTCTCCAAGTCTAGGGAGAGAATCCCACCACTGGGCTTCCTTTAACAAACCCTACTTCCTTTGTGGTAACCCTTGTCCACTGTTTCACAATCACTTCTTTGTTCTATTTCTCATCAACCTTAATATAGGCAAGAAATTCATCTTTCTCTTGGCTTTCTACCTTTAATAACAATTAGCTAGATTGTATTTATTCGGTGAATGAGGAATATTTCAATACTGCACTATTGACAAAGTCTATGAGATACTGAATAAAACAAAACTACACTTAAACTGTCAGAGGCTCTTGTTTCCCCATGAGATTTGTGACATCAAACAGTTATTCAGCTAAGTAGTTAAGTGGAGAGAGTTCTAAAATTCAATCTAATTTTTAAAAAGCACTGAATTCATACATTTTAGGTTTCTTAGGTATAGGCAACAGGGAACTTGGTGAGTGTGATGGTTCAGTAGTCTCTGGTCAAAATCAATTATCATAAAAGAGTTAATTATTCCAGACTATCACTACCACTCTGAAGTTACCAAGAGACCAAAAGATGAATAAAAGAGTGAGATCTCTTCTCAGGGAACCCCCAACTCCTGTTGAGATTTCTCCTTGTTGAAAGTTTGCATGTCAAAAAGAGAGTTAAAATGTGGTTTCATTTAGTGTAAAAGATGTAAAAGGTGATTCTAAAGATTGCCTTTGAGATTCCTAAAGAGTAATGTGGGCACAAAATAATGTAGGAGAAAGAAGTAATAAAGTTAACTTCTTTGCCCATTATTAAAAGTTAACTTCTTTGCCCATTATTAAAATATCCAGTATTCTTTATGGAGTTATGGAGTTTTACAGTTTGCAGGGATTTTTTTTTAAATCGAAGTAACACTGGTTTGCAGTACTACATATGATTCAGTTATAGATCATACTGCTAAAGATTTTGAAGATTGTATGTTTTTGCCTTCTCAAGGATACAAGACTGAGGACAGAATTACCCAAAGTGCTAAGGCAATGATGGGTCAATTTAAAAATCAGTTTTCTATTATCTGAGACCAATATTCCTGTTTCAAACAAGAATGATTGAACTTAGTAGGACCCACAAAAAGGTGACAAAACTCATCTTATTTTTCAACAAAAGTGAACCTTAGTGCATAGACACAGGCAGCGTGCATGGAAATCACCGACAAGGCTGAATGGGGACAAGTGGGTTCCTGTGTTTTCATACAGGAGTTTCCAAAATAGTAATGGAATTCAGTAAGGGAAGCCACCAGTGTGAGCAAGTGTCTATATTTGCTTCAGTGGAAACAAACAGACCTCCGTTCACATATTTCCAAAGAATTTAGGAGACCAAAAGCAAAGCAAAATGGGAATAGGTGGTTAGTGACAATCCAGAGTGTTCCATGAGCAAAATTTGCTAAGACCTATTAAATATTTGAAATAAAATATTGAAAGATACCGTATTTACAGCATTTTAAGCTCACAACAAAATAACTAGATGTCTGTTCAGTATTGTTTTTTTCTTTTGTAGAAAACATGCACATTTTTAATAGTCACTACATTATTATGATTTTAATAGTCACTACATTATTATGATCTCTACATTGCATACTGAATGGGAGGGGGGAGTTTCTCTTCTAACATAGTTGGTCTTAAATATCGAAGTTGTTTGTCCACTCATTGTAGATGGACAAAGGGGCTGAATCCCTGAAGGGTGTAATTTCTAAGGTGAGAGCACTTTTGCCACTGAGTAGAAAGTAGGGGAGAAAAATGTTTTCATAAAAAGCAACAATTAGGGACAAATAAGAGCTCTATTCACTGAACCTGTACATATCCCTTTATCCTTGTAAAACAAGCTATGAAAGCACATAATGACTAACTGCAGTAAAATTACTCATATTCTAACTTTGCATAATCACTAAAATGGTTCTCATTTTTAACCCTCCCCCTTCAACAATTCTGCACTCTTCATTTTTTTTTTCTCTCTCAACCCAGCACAAATGGTTACAGCAAATGAGTGTACCAGGCACATCTGCTGTTCCAGAAAGAATTCACTCTTCTGCGCCAAATCCACGTCGATGGGAAGAAGTAAAAATAAATTGTGAGCAGGTTCAATAGATGTCCAGATAAATTCTGCATGAGCACATGGGGGTACATTCATTCCAATTAGTTGATGTGGCTTGAAAAAGGTGGGGCAATGGATGAGTTGATCTGGAAGCAAAGGTTCTCCTTACACCTGTCTTTGTCATTGAATCACTGATGGTACAATTAAATTACCTCCCTTCTCCCTTTCTCTGAGCAACTACTTAGGTAAGAGGATTGTGTTTATAACCTCAGAGATGAGGGGAAACTGACATTATTTTGCCATGTATAAACAGTCTTAAAAATAACAATGACAAGAGTATAAACAGTCCTAGTCTAAATGACCCCCCACAACATGCTTTGAGTCTTGTCCCTTTATTTTTGAAAAGCTTTGTTGAAGAGCCATTTGGCATTTTAGATCATGCAGGGCAGCAAATGTGCTAAATGTTGGAGTAGGCAAGAATGTTTCTACTTTTCTAGGTAAACACTGGCAGTTGTAATTTTGATGGTCACTTTTTAAAAACACCCCAAATTGTTTGGCTAGGTACATGGTGCCCAAACTTGGGAATAGTAAGGGAAAACAAGACAAAGACTGAAACCCTTCATCAGATGAGTGGCACAAATGACCAAAGGCATGTGACTATCTGATACTCATCCTCTGGGAAGTCTCCTTCTGATGGTAAAATGAAGAATAGTTTAATTTTTTTTTTCTTTCTTTTTAGAACTATAAAATACTTAACAATAACAACTTCAAAAATCTCTCTTTTTTTTTTGAGCCGCAAACTTAATTTAGGACAACAAAATATGAAAGACCTTGGTTAAAACAAATTTACTCGTTCTGTTCCTTCAGCCTCAATGTCCTTTTTATAAAGGGAGTTGATTGGAAAAAAAGAAAAGATATCTGGTAGTTGAAAGCATCTAAAGTAATACCTTTGAATTCAGATAATTTCTACTATGTAATGTTCTCCAGAATGGCACATAAATTGAGTCACTTCTTATTTTGATGTAATATTCAATACTTAAAAAACCCAGTTGTTGTGTGTTACCGAATGCTTAATCCTCTTAAGTTATAAGGTCACATGAATATAACAGGGAATAAACTTTTATACAAAATATGATTAAAGTCTAATATCTGAATAAAAATATAGATATTAGACAGTAGCTCATTCATTTTCCTTCATTTTATTTTACATTTACATGCATATTTACAGTTAAAATAGAGTTGTTCATAAAGAAAAGCAATCATATATCCAAACACGTCTTCCTTTAAACAAATAAAATCTATGTTCTAACACTAACAACAGTAAAGAAATATGATACTAGATGGCCTAAATATGGCCTAAATATATGACTTTAGAGTTTATTTTCAAAAAAAATGGTATCGTTTATACAGTCAATGACCATTAACTGACCACCTTCTAAATACCAGGAATTTTGCCAGCTGCTGGTTAACAAGTTATGGTTGCTAGACTCAATTAATTCAACTATAGTCTGGGGAAACAGGAAGAAAACCAGTGGAAACGTCTCAAATTCTGAGAAGTCTGACAAACTATACTTCGAATACAGTGTTCAACGGCAGCTCATTCATTTTTTAAACATGGAACTGAGTTTCAGCCAAAAAACACTGGCTTAAGAGACCAGGGTCAGGGGCTTTCATTCTTTTCTCACTACTGGATGACACTAGACTAGTTTTTGTTTTCTGTGTTACTCAGTTCCTTCCCCTACTTTGTTAGTATTAAAAGTACATTCTACTACACATGAACAGCTAAATTTGAATTCCACTACTCTGCTTTGCCCTTGACATTCTAAGTAAGGCAAATATATGCCACCTAGGTAATTCTTATATACATTAACATGTAAGAAAAAGTATCGTAAACTGTATACTTGAGCATAGGGCCATGTTCTAATAGTCATCTATTTATCCTTGCATAATAATTTCAACATGGTAGCACAAAGATTAAGCCACAAAAGTCAAGCAAATATCATTGCAGAACAAATGCAAAAATGAATAGACATATACAATTATATATACATGCATATATGCCCCCATATTTTAAATTTTCATGGTCTATGTGTGTGAATATGTGTGGAAGTGGGAGGAGGGTGAGAAGAATGCCCTTTTGAGTTCTAGAATGATTGATATTTTAGAAATATAGAAATAGAATAAGCAGCATTAGTTACGTCATTACTTCTTTAGAAAAGGCAAAAATCATGGGAAAAAACTTACACAAATGTTCTGAGGCATCAAACATATAGCATAAAGAGCTTCTCATTTTATTATTAGGTGTCTTTATTCAATAACCCAGCAACAAGACAAACAAAAAAACACAGCAAAATATAAGTTCCTAGGAATACAGTTCACAGATGACAGGCAACAGAATCATTCATATTTTACTATTATAGAGAGTGTACTGCTTTGTACTCGTTCCTATGTCACTCCATGATTTTAATGTTTGAACAATCTATCATTCACTGTCTCATAGAGTTGTGAATGAAAGTGCTAGTCAAGCTCTCGTGTAAGGTGCAGTTTCTTCATTGAAGCAGCAATGTTTTTATTTTGGAAACAGAAACGAGATTGATATAGAAAGGGGGAAAGAACATAATTCAGCATCTCAGGAATAACTGTTACATTTTTAAATTGTTTTTTTCTATGCACCTACATGGATAGGCACAGGTTTCAGTGTGTGTTTCAGTGTATGGAGGAGGGTCTTGGAAGGGAAAGGGTGTTATATGTCAACCCCCTTTATACACATTTTTGTATTTTTTAACATATCATAGATGACAAATTGCTTAATTCTTCAGAAAAGCTGCTTACAAGTGTAATAACAAAGCAGCCACTGTGCTTTAACAGATATGAACACACTAGCACAATAACCTAGTAGTTATTATACATATTTAATTGCAAAACCAAGTCCAGGATGCAAAGCTTTAAGATTTTCCCACTGTCCAAAATTATACTATACTCTCTTCACAAAGTAGTTTGCTTCTGATAACAAAGATTTGAGGAGGTACAATGGAATATCAAAATACCAGGCACTTACTTCTCACAAAATGTCAACTCCCCACCTACTCACTTCTCATGTATATCAGATGATCTTCTTTCAATCAGGCATACTATACACATGCAATTCAGACTCATGACAAATACCTCAATGTTAAACCCTCTGATATTGAATTCCAAAAGCCTTGTTTTCTCAAGACATTTGATATTTGATATGGAACATCTAAGAGTATTTATTATTATTGTTATTACTATTATTACCATTATTATCCTTCTGTCTTTGTAACAGACCTATTGTTAAGAAACTGAATGCCGAATGACAGGACCAGAGTTGTACTGAAGAATATAAATCTGGAAGTCATATGCTTATGGAGGGCATAAAGACATACAGAAGCTACTGCAAGCATCTAGAGATGAAACATGACATACTAATAAGAAGAGGATTTGAAGGGAAAGTATCCCAAAGTAGTAACTAGGGGGCTTATACCTGCACAAATCCTGCCTCAGCATATCTTTTTCTAGCATCTCTTCCTTCACACAATGATATTTCCAAATATGAATATGTACAGAACAAATGAGATCCACTGTTATAGTTGACTTGTTGGAAACCAAGAAAATAATACTTGAAACAATCTTTGTTGAGACAGATACTAAACCAGAGTATTGTAACAAAGAGAAACAGAATCACAGCATATGGCTTATGGACAATAGAGGGCCTCTAATTTGAACTTAATTTAATATTAAGTGACATAATTGTAGTCTATGGCTCCTTTAAGAGAGAGTATAATTAGTTTCTTTTGGAAAATTGAAGTAGTGCAGTGGTTATGCACAGCAACTGAAAAAAGGGGCTAGACATTTTTGTATGGAAACACAGCATATGTGTCCGAGTGACCTAAATGATTTGACTTCTGTTCAAAATACAGATATAACTTTGCTTCTGATTCATAATTTCATCATCTAACTGTATAGATTTCTGTAGGAAATTTCATATCAACAGCAACAACCTCCTCATTATTTTTATTTTACATATTTATTTGCATTTATCTGAAATAATTAATTTAGTTTAACTAAAATTGAGACTTGGGGTTAGACAAAATTTACACATTGACTTTGCTAAATAAAATACTCAACTGTTTTTCAATGGTGTTGAATCTCACATCTCAAGAATTGATAACTTTAGAGGTCATGGGCTATCTTTATAGAATTCAGTTCCAGGAAGTTAGCAACTCTGAATCTGCATTCCTGTCACCTGGGTAAATGTAATCACAATTTTCCTCATTCCCTATAGTCCCCAAACAGAGGTTAGGTGACTGTTAACCATTTTATCTCCTTGATTGTTGTAAGAGTTATCCCTTGTGAAAGGTAAAGTAAAATATGTTTTTTCTAATAAAGAACAAAATGGACAGTGTGGTGTTGTAACAAATCTGAAGAGGTATGAAGCAATACCCCAAAATCACATCCAAGTTGTAAATAAACTATCACTACTTAAATAAAAATATTTTAATGTAAAGGAGTATATTAAAAAATTAAGTCTACAAGCATTTACAAGTTCAGTAATAAAATATCTCAACCAAATCTGCGAAATTATCATCTTTTATGATTTTATTTATGTAATTTTCAAAATATGATCATGTAATTAACTGTAATGAATAATAATTAAAGAATTTTTAGCCTTAAGTTTTCTGTGGTCAAGAAATACTGCAACAGACTATTATTGGGTGCTGACATCAGACAACATAGGGTGCTGAAACTTTATTTCAGAGCATAATATTTTTAGAGACAAAATAGCATTAGGGTTTTGGAATATAGTATTGGTTTATAATCCACATGAACATGACAAAAAAAATCATACAGGTACTGAGAGTTTCTTGAATATTCAATGAATCTAATTATTCATTGCCAAAGAATATTATTCATAAGCAGAACTTGCAAGAATTTGCAAGTTCTACTTAAAGAATTTCCCATTCTTTTGAAAAAGTATCAAGAACGAAATAAGGGAAGGAAACAAGAGAAATTCATGTTGCTAAATGGACTAAATGTATTTATTTTTGTTCCTCTTAATTTTCTGGTATTTGACAATACTCAGAAATGACCTGATAAATGCAAAAATAAAAGACCACATAATATACATTCAAACTATCTCAAATTAGCTCTATCTGTATATTTGTCTCTGTCTGTTTATGTGTGTGTATATATGTATATAAAAATATATATATATATTTATATACTTATACACACACACACATACATGCCCCTCTAATCAAATAAGCACAGATCACAAGACTCTTTGGAGTACAGGGAAATTCATTACCAGTTCTTTTCAAGGGACTCACATACTAACAAGTGGAAAATATACCAGTAAATGCCTAGTAAGAAACTAGGTAACACAAGAAAAATTATTAAGGTCTCAGACTATTCCCAAAGAAGCAGGTCTCTGCCTGATATGAACTTATGTTTTGTGGGACTGAATTAGAACATTAACTTGACTTTACTCTGTGTGTACAGTGTCTGTGATATAGGAGAAGACTGAATTCTTTTTCAGCAAATGATGTGAACAGAGGCACAGACAAAGGATGGGATACAGGAAGAACAAGTTTGCTAGGAATTTAATAACAGTTCACATGTACTATGTGCCAGTTCTTAACTTAGTGTTTTACATATAACAGAAGGGAAGTCTATTATTACCCCCATTTTATAGATGGGAAAACTGAGATCTAGTGAAACTGAGTAATTTGTCTGAAGTCACAAATGATCTAAAACTGGTGTCTGAATCTAGACTCTGTGGTTCCAATGTGTTTCTCTAATCATTTGTACATTAAAACAAGTACCTAAAGCAAGATGCAAAATCAAATCAGGAAAGATTATGAAGGGTAACATCTGCTTTTAATTTTCATTGACAACTAATCTGATAAAATTAAGGGATGGTTATTAGGTCAAAAGGAGGACAGGAGAAGGATACTCAGTGCTAAGGAAAAATGTATTGCACAGAGGAAAAATACTTTTAGAAGATTGAGACTGTTTCATGAAGAGTAAGGATACACACACCTCTCATGCTAATTAACTCTGTTTCGTTGAGGGTGAAATTCTAAAACAGTCTTGAAAAAGGCAATTTATAAAATGTCCAATAAAGTCTTATTATCATCATTATACACACTATTCTGTATCCACGAATGATCTTAGTTTAAAAGATAATATATCATATATCAACTTTTTTTTTCCTTGTGCAGTGTCATTTAAAATGCCTTCCTCAAAGGACAACCGGGGAAATTTAATTATCATGTTAACACATTGTGAAAATTAAAACTATCAACAATGACCATAGAACTAGAAGCATGACCTCCCATTCCTCAGAAACCATTACAGTCCATATATACTGCATATTCCAAATTAACATTTTTGTCTAGTATGTTTTATTTTTTTTTCAAAGGAGTTAGAGGGAGGGAATACGATGCAAACAGGTGAATTATCCCCTAAAATAGTCCACTGCAAATCAAGACTTTAAAGGAAGCAAAACACTGCCAGATCCTAAAAGATTCCTCACTAATTTAAAGTCTTGATTACACTGAATCAGATAAGTCAGGCCATCAATCTCTTCATCTACATTCAAAATACAACAGACACACAGCACATAACCACTTTAGGGAAGGCTGTTTCAAAACACACTGCCTTTTTATTAGTCTATTACACAAAAATTATGGTAATTTCTTAATAAAGTTATGGAAACAGGCCACATTATTAATTGTGTTGCAAATATAATATTTAATTAAGGATACATTATGCTGTTAGAATTTAGCATCTGGCACTCGGGCCTTGCAGACCATGTAGAATAACAACATGAAAATAATCACAAGAAATGCCTTCTCATGTTCTAGTCCTAAGTAGAGTCACCTTTCTTTACAGAAACATTTAAGGTCTCTTATATGTTGTGGAAAAAATGGAGGATGAAGGGAGAAAGAAACTCAACAACAGGCACAGATTAAATCACCAGCATTCTAAGGGGTCATTTTTCTTAGAACTTTTATACAAGCAACTTAGTGAAACAGTTGGCTATCACATGAACTGTTTTTAATGTTTAAAACAGACAGTGGGATGCCTTTTATTAGTTCACCAACAAGTTTTCTTATACATGCTTCTCATAGTTTTTAATATTCCTTTCTATTGTCAACTAAGCATAGTCATGGGTGAACTGATAGATCCATTATAACATGCTTCATCATTTACTATATTTGCTCCTCACAGGGCTTTTTTTCTCCCACTAAACAAGTTATATCTCATGACTGTTGCTTCATGACTACTTCCTGGTATAAATTTTGTAACTGGCATTTGGCTAAGAAAAAAATACTTTTCTATATGATCTTTAGTAACTTTTCCTTTTGAAAACATATTCCTAACTTAAAAATACTGCAATTAAGAGAAGATTTATTTTTCTCCAGTCTAAAAAACAATAATAAAAATGACCACAATGGATGTCTTTTCCCCCTCTGGCTTAGAAGTTATTCCATGTTACTATGAAAACCAAGACAAAGTGGCATGCAGTCATTTCTGTAGATTGCAATGACCTTGTTTTAACTAACAGGAAAATGTAAGGGATCTTTACATCTTAACTACCCCAATGTCAACCCATCCAGAAAAGTCACACTCTTTCTGCAAGACATAGCCAGGGACTGTATGCCATGACATCTTGAATATGGAGAAACTTTACACCAGTGTTAGTTAATATATGCTCTCTCTAAAAACTCAGATAGGTAAATAAATACACAGATATGTGTGTATATGTGTGTTCATATATATTTCATACATATTTAATGAAGTAACAGAAATAATCTTGGCAATTCAGATATAAAACAAGTACATTTACATAGTCTCTATTTTTTGCCCCTATGAAATATCCATATAAAGATACAGTAATAGTTAGCAGGTTTTCAATTGTAAATGGTTTTGACATTTTCAACTTCGCAATTTTAAAACCTAGATTTGTAGCCAAGGGCAAAAGTGGTTGTGGAGCTAAACCTTAGTACTGAAGGAAAAATGGTAATTGCCCCATGCTGGTCATTTGCTAAGAGAAGGGGAAGGGACCAATTCTCTGTCCTTCCCTCTTTACTATGAGCAGTGCTGTCAGACTGTGAGAGAATTCTCTCCCATGAAACCACTCAGTTGCCAAGGAAATGGCTCAAGCTCAGAAAGTCAGTCCTCAAAAATAAGGAGAGGAAGAAAAAACAGAGCAAAATAACCTGACATGCCCTACTAACATTAAATACAGAGGCATATGCATAGAAAAATGGAAAAGAAAAGGATCAATCCTATATAAACTTGTTATAAATTCAAGTCTTGAAATGTTAAAGGCAATAAGTTCAGCAAGCTTAAAACATTTTCATGTAGCTTTTTAAGGACTCTGAAATCTCTAAATGACAGCTGGTTCTCTGTAGAATTATAAAATGGCTAAATTATGCCTTTTGATTGATTGATTGATTGATTGATTGATTGATTGATTTGTCCCTTTAATGTATAAGTTAAAAAATGTGGTCCTCAGAGGAAAAAAAAATGCCATGTATATCTTCCAGTTCTCAGTGGAAAAGTTTTACATCTTAAAATAATTTTTAAAATTAATATATATATATATATATATATATATTATCTATGCACTTAAGGCAATGATGCTTCATTTCAACAACACCAAATAACTTGTTTTCAAGCTGTTGTAGAAATGTTACATGAATGGAATTTTGGGGGAGGGAACAATTTTTATCACAAAAGGAAATTAGACCACCTCTTACACTCTCAATGTTTAGAAAGTTGTTTGCAGAGATCAAAGTTGATCAAAGTTGTTGCAAAGTTGTTCCCAGGATCAAGAAGAAAGATGATGTGGAAAGTATGAAGAAAGTAAGGCCCAAATATAGAAATATAAAAGGAAAAAAAAAAAGTGAAGGAACAGGATGCAAAAAATGAATAATTTAGATATAAAACATGGAGTGAACCATGCCAATAAAGAATCTAAACAGAAAATTCCTGTAATTGTTTGAAGTCATAATCAAATTCCACACACACAAAGAACAAAAGTAACCAAAAAAATCCTCTAAACCTATTTTTTTTTCCTGGCTAAAACTGGAAAGAGGAGCTTACTTTTTAAAGAAAAAAATTCCTTATTTAATTCTTCTCTTATCATAGAACCTTCTTTGTCAGTTTTAACAGCAGATTAATCACTTTCGCAACCTACGGAAAAAGTTTTCTGGAAAGCATAACAGCCTGCAAGTGTAAATGACAGTATTACTTTTCCTGCAGCTCAACCGCCTACAAATTCTCTCTCATCCATGACTCAGCATGAGGTAAAAGGAGCTAATGAAAAGGGCCACATTTTCTTTTAAATTTTGTGAACTTTCTTTCAGTATGCAGAACTGTTAAAAAAAAAATTCCCCAAAATCTTGATAAAAAAGTAAAGTAGCTCTCCATGAATCCCAGTCAGCTATGTATCTAGAAGTTGCTTTATCAAATAATGCTAAAAACAGGTTTGTTGTTTGCCCCGCCACCCAACACCTAATTTATAATTTAATAGGAAACTAGTACATAGGCATTCCTACATTATATTTATAAGATCATGACAGGGAATTAAAAAAAAATGTAGCTTTGTTGAAACCAAGATTTCAAGAGGAAAAACTTTACATAGAACCTTGTGGTTGAGAAAAGGGACTTGTCTCGGGACTTTCCCTCCCAGTAAAACACCACTTGAATTAATTGTGCAAATACTTCTCTAGAAACAGTAGGGCTCTTAGGGAGTCATTAAAGACACAGGAAAATAATATTTTATGGTAAATTTCAACTATGGCAGGAAAAAGTATGATCATTTTGTTGGAAATGTATATAAAATAGTGAAACTGTCTTATAATGAGCATTAAATATTTACTGAATGCCCAATCTTGCTAGACGCTGTGTTAAACACAAGGCAGTAGTCAAGGAAATTTAATGACTTCCTTGAAAGACGGTTAAAACAAAACAAGAGAATGTGGCAATTACTTTGAAATGTTGACAACATGACCTGAGTGAGCACAGGCTTAAATAGTATAAGCACACAAAGTAAAACTCTGGAAAGAGACTACTGAAATTCAGCAGTGAAAATGATAGGCTAACATATTGAACCATAGAATCTAAGTTGGAAAAAAAAAACAAAAAACTTAGAATAGAAATAAAGACATCAGAAAGCAATGATGCTGAAGAAGCAGAGAATAAGAACAACCTGAAGAGAGATAGCTGGAAAAATGCAAGGTTATTTTCAGAGTATGTTTTTGCTTTTATTTTATGATTAAGTCAAGAAATGACAAGATCCAGGATGCAACCATAGGCATGGTGGCTGCAGCTGAGTAGAGATAAGAGTCACAGGAGTCAATAAGTCAAGGGACTGAGAAGCCAAGGAGTATGGGCTTGAGAACGTCCAACAATTCAGAAAGCCTGGACAACAGTGGGAGACAGTGAACTGTCTTGCCATGCTGTGGCCCTCTTGCCACCTGTAGCAGTAGATTAGTGGATAACAACGTAGAGGAAACAATATTTTAGTCAAATGCTTTTAATCTTCACAAAGCACATAAACATATTGCAACTCCAGAATTCAAGAGCAATTACAAACAACTCTGCTTTTTGTCATTTGAAGAACACAGAGTAACTATCTTATAATGGTATTTCAAAGGTATATGGGTAGAGTTTCTTTAGATTCCAACACACCTGAGATCTGTCCAAATGTACCATCTCCTACACCCATTGCCACATTCGGTCAGCATTCCCAGTGATGACACTAGCATTCTCTGGTTCCTCTCTTGCATTTTTTTTTCCTTGCTTTTCTTATTTCTTGCCTGTAAGTTTCCAAGGCTACTCTACTATATACATTTGATCTTTTGTACAAAATGGCTAGTCTTGTTTGATGGCCAATTTTATGTGTTGACTTCGCCAAGCCACAGTCTCAAGATATTTTTAATCAAACACTAATGTAGGTATAGTTATGAAGGTGATTAACATGGATTTGATTAATGTCTATAATCAAATGACTTTAAACAAGAAAGATTATTCTAGATATTCTGTTAGTCTGATGAAAAATTGAAAAGTCCGGGGGGGGGGGGGAAATTAGACTACCCTACAGAAGAAATGCTGCTGGTGCCAGCAGTGATGATCCTCCTTCCTTTAGAGTTAGAGCTGTCCTTCCTAAAGATCCTCCCTATCAACACTGAGTTACCTAGTCAGCCAAAAAATCATAGAAACAAATATTAGAAATTAAATTTCTCAATACACATGTCTTGCTGGCTTTTCTAAAAATTAAATACTATACCACTATAGTTCATCAAATGAACTAATCTCTGTTGGCAGAAGACAAACCATTCCTTGAATTCTTGATGCATTATAATCTGTGCCCTAAGTAAGACTGTAAGTTTGTTTTTGTAGAAACCCCCCTTCTACCATAAGTTGAGCAAACTGAGACTATGTTCTTCTCACCTCATGGGTGTTTCAACAAAGTGGGGAGTTTCTGGATTCTTCAGAAGGTTTTAGCTGTCCCACAAGGACAAGGAAGCAAGTTTATGACATAGATAACCACCAAAAATGTCTCAATAATCTACATAATAATGAAATTACTAAAATCAGAAAGTAGACAGTTAAAATGATGAAAAAATATCATATGATTGAAGAGTCAAAGTTCCTAGTTATTACTGATTTATTAATCCTTTATAGATTTTATCTGCTACAATTATATAGTAAATGGTTGGGTCACACTCTTTTTAAATTGGAGGCAAGATCTATTGAGAAAAACACTTCACTCCACTACTATTAATCTTATGAGAATATGATAAAATGTTTTGATTTTTTTGGTAAAAATAGCTCTTGGTATCTTTTCAATTGTATTTCATGGTGGTAGTACAGTATGTATAAGCCATGGTTTGAAACAGCACACTCAACTCAATAAGGACTTTAAAAGCACACTTAGATTCAGATTAGTAAAATTACATCTTGCTTAACTGGAAGTGAGATAGACAGACAGATACTTCACTTTTCAAAATGTAATTGCTTACAGACACACGGACATACATGATCTTACTGAGTTGGAATAATTGAAGCACAGAACATAAATCACAAATGCCCTTTATTAGACATTCTTATTTTACATATGATAAGTGAACTTTCAAGGAAGGTAGGTAATTTTTCCAGGGTCAGAGGGATTAGGTGAAATTAGGTCTAGACTGGGAGTTTCCCAGCTTTTTGGCCTTGTTCTTTCCACTGCACACTGATGGTTGAGAGTTTTACAGCACATTCGCATACACATAGCCATATCCCTTGCTTTTCTTGCCCTTAGCAAAAGTCCCACAGGATACTTTTGGCAGGATTTAGAGATTGCTTTGG
Source organism: Uropsilus gracilis (assembly GCA_004024945.1). Classification (NCBI taxonomy): domain Eukaryota; kingdom Metazoa; phylum Chordata; class Mammalia; order Eulipotyphla; family Talpidae; genus Uropsilus; species Uropsilus gracilis. The sequence continues at coordinate 110,443 of PVHY01000355.1, read as the reverse complement.
CAACTCTAACCACATTCCTGGAATCCATTTGCAAATGCTGGTCAGCAGGGTCTGCTTCATTCCCTTTTTGGTATTACTCACTCAGTAAAGGTTAAGTATAAGGGAATCATCAAAAGTTTATTTTTATTCCTCTACCATTTTTTTAAGTGATCATTGACTACCAAGCACAGAAAATAGATTTCAATGATTTTTTAAAATCAAAATTCCATATGGGCTGGAACTGAGACAGACAGGGATAATATTATATTTAGAATCAACTACAGTAAATCATTTAAAGATGATCAGTGAGAGAGAGGGATCTTCACCTTTTCCTGAAAGCACTTCCAAGGTGACTCTTGGCCTCTCACCTGCCATGTACAACAAGCAGCTGGAGATCATATTGTGACTCAGTATGCCATGGGGAGAGTGTGTCTGAGGAACTAACTCAGAATCATAGAACACAAGTCTCAACTAGCAACTGCTAAATGTGGTCTCCTTAGTTGGAAAGATCAAACTGAAAAAATATCAATCGGAGAGGATGACCTGCTAAAATCAGTATCCTTAAGTTTAGAAAAAATGATATTTCCCCTTGAAAGTGCACAAAGACATACAACATCTTGCTACCTCACTTTTGGATTAGACTAAAATTATAATAGATAAAAGTAACAGCACACTATGGACTGACTTGAAAATATTATAGAAGAAAATGTGTAAAGAGAAAAGAGGTGGTCCCAGAAAAGGGAAATAAAATCCACACCCATGGCAGGTAACTGGAGAAAGAAAATAAACTCTATAAAACCGAGTTAATAAGATCCAATCTCCTTACCACTGTAATGCTAATCAACCAAGATTTTACACTAATATGAAATAATTTGAAAATAAAGGCAAAGTCATAATGGTCCCTGGGAATCATAAACCTCTTAAGTGCAAGTGCATTTCTAGAGCCATCAGACTCATGCTTCAGGGTTATAGTCTCTCAGTCAGCAGGGTGGTTGAAAAGAGGGCCATTCTATCCATTAAATATTGTTATTGATGCTAAAATTCATAGTTATACATTTGATTTGACAGAGGATCACAAAGACAAGTTAGCTCTCAAAAATCTCAAAATGTTTCTAGAATAGTTATATTTTAATATTAAATATTGTTTCAATCTCAGCTCTGAAAAATGCTGGTCAATGATGAAAGGAAAAGGGGAAGGGAAAATCTAGGAAGGGATGGAAGAAGGGGGAAGAGGAGGAGAGAGACATAGTAACTAAATAAAAGCAAGAAGGTGACAAGTAGGAAGGAGAGAGAGAAAAAAATCTTACCAATTTTTAAATTGGAAGCTGTTTATTGACAAATGTATGCATATACATATATGCATACACATTTATCAAAATGTACACTTTAAACTATATATATATAATATTTATATAAATTTATAGGTAAAGCCTACAAATACAGCAAGGCCAAACAGGGCCATTATAGAAAAGTTTAAAAGTATGTCAAGAATAATTAGAAATGAGAAATGTGTTCTTTCCTTTATCCCCGGAAAGATTGTTAGTGCTTTTCGACGTTTGAGATTTTGTACATTTACTTATGTATGTAAAAAGCAATGCCAGTAATAGATAATATACAAATTCTTGTCTAATTAAGAGGAAAATAAATGTGACAGTAACACGTTATTTCCCATTTAACATAGATAAAAAGAGACAAAAACTTACTGTTAGAGAATTTGAATTTTTACATCAAAGATATTCTCAGATTAAGTTTCACACACTAGAAAGTGTTGGAGTAGATAGGAAGAATGTGAGAGAGAAACTTGGGTAATCATAAGAATAACACCACTGTTTTACATAAAATGTGGCTTACTCATTTCTTCACAACAACTCTACATCACCCGATATTATTGCTGCTCCATTTTTCTCATGGGAAAGTGAGGCTCAAAAGACTTAACTCCACTGGATGAGGTCACTGGGCCAGTGAATGACAAACTCAGGACTTCAATGAATGTCTGAACTTATTTCACCATTGAAAAAGCTAGCACAAAACATATGTTGCATGAAGATGTGTAATACTCTTTACCATTTTGAATTCCTGCATCTAGAAATTCATTCACTGATGACAGAGAAAGTCACAGAAAGAACAACTCACCAGAGTACATAGCAAACCGTTGTGTCCTCGCCTCCTGATTACCATTTTCTAGAAAGGATATGACTACAATAATTCTTTTCAAGACAAAATGTATGTTAGAAGTTCAAGAATTCATACTAAAGACTTTCAATCCTGGTTTTTGTTTTATTTTTCCAAGACAGAAAAGATGAACTTGTGGTATAAAATTAAAACAAACAAACAAACAAACAAACAAACAAACAGTGGGCTCCAAGTTTGGTGCCTGCACTCAGAACTCATTACAGAAAATCCCTAAGAATGAGCAGTCATCTCTTCTCACTTTACACAAATGAGCAAGACATTTCTTCGAGCTGTAGCTTTACTTCCTCTAAAACAACGGTACTAAAAATAGAACTGAATAAAGTAACCGAGGTAAAAGGTAATTCACCTGGCACAGAGTGTGATATGTGAAACATTTTACCAGCCTACCAGCTATCATCTCATGGAAGGAGATGAAAACCACTAGCAGAAAGAGTGTCATTACCTCCAAACTGGTGCCCCTGGACAGAACATTATATTAACTCAATTCCATTTGAATTCTGCATGTTTAAAAGAAACTAACAAATTTGAACCAAAGCAAATCCTTGCTCTACCAGAAGTTTATAAAGGGCTAAAGAATATTTTAAGATCTGTAACTTTTCTTGAACCACGTCTGGATAAACACCAATGGTCTGAAATGGAACAAGAACCACTCAAAGGGATGGTCATGAGGCTCAGTGGATCACAGCTGGGCCTGATATTAGCAGGTCAATGTGAGTTGAGAAGGGCTATCCAGAGAGCAGGCAGAATCTGTCAAGGGTTTTCTCCATCCACTTCCATGTATCATCACACACTGCTGAAAATCTGCAGTCCAAAGAGACCATCCCTATTTATCCCCCAAATTCAATCAACCACCCAAACACCAATTTTTTTTTTTTTTTTTGCTTGATGGAGGAGGAACAAATGATCCTAAATGGTCCTAAGAGACAAGAACAACTGGCAAGACCCATTTCTCAGTGTCCTTCAATCAAGAAGTCCACGTCATCAGCAACACTAATTTAATAAAACCAGAGCGGTAGTGCTATAATTGGATTGCCATTCTAGCTAGTGGGTTTCCAGGGTAACCGCGTTCTTGCCACAGATAAAATCCACCTCTTACCATACCATAAAGATTGAGGAGTTTGGGAAGAGTCAGCAACAAACAAGAGGTCAAGAATACGGATTGCAGACAGCTACACCAAAAGCAAATTAATCAAAGTGGAATGCATTTAAAAGCTCAGCCTCACCATGAAGTACTAGTTATAGACCTTCAGAAAAAAACATTTTTTTTTCTTGGCCTTGTGTCCCCATCTCTAAAATGACCAAATGACCATAACATGTTATTTGTCTCAAAAGATTGTCAGGATGAAACAGGAAACTTAACTAGTAATTGGCAGATTTTTAACCCACTGAGTTACTGTAAAAAAAAAAAAAAAGAGTCTATAGAACAGATGTCCCTAAACCTAGATATTCAGAGAACTAGGAAATAAGCTTTGTTTTCTTTTTACTATACAACTTTGGAAGGAAAGCACCCTGACAGCTTCTAAAAGAGCCTGAAATGGCTTATGAAACCATGTCGTCTTAGGGCTCTGTTATTGCTACCCCCATGGTCCTCACTTCTGGGAATATACTGTCATGTCAGAGGCAATTTTGGAAGTCTTAATTGAGGAGGGACACAACTTTTCAGACCACAAATTAAGGATCGGGAAATCATCCTTGCTTAGGGTGTAACAGCTAACTCTAATGGTTCATAGTCATAAATACAGCAGGCCCATTTAGCATGTTTCCCCCTCAGGGGAAAGGCAAAGCTGCTGTAAAAATAAGTTGTGAAGAAAAGGGGGAATTTTCTTTTCAAACAAAAAATGGACCAAATGAATGAGCACTTTAAAACGGTTCTTTGATGTCTGAATTTCAGGAAGGTGGAATGTCTTTCCCTGTATTTTATTAGTATTAGAAAGGTACCTCTTCCACCAAGAATTATCATTAAATGTAAAACCGATCGTGTTGGATTCTGCTCCCAGCTCATGGGAAATTAAGCTAGCTAGGACAAAACCAGCTACTAATATACACCTTTGTTCATGGTCACAAAACAATGTCCAGGCAACAAGCAGCAGCAGCAGCAGCAGCAAAGCAGCAAAGAAGATGAAGTTTGAGAACAAGAACATGCCTGCACAGAAAAAAGTTTCTGTTGTCCTAAGATTAAATGCTGAGGCAGGAAGAGATACTATTCTTGAAGCAAGTGAGAAAAGATGGTAAAGTGCGATATTAAAATGCAGCACACTGGAATAAGTTTGCCTCTATAAAAACTGTTATGTTCTGTATGTGATTTAAATTAATGCCTATATTTGTTGGAGATAAAATTAAAATGAAGATAAATGGTGCCAACATATAGCGTGTTCGCTGGAGCAATAAATAAGGCAGTGAAAGGTACTTTACATTTCAGTCACATCTATCGGAACGGGGAGCTCAAAGCATTTGAGGAACATTTGTTAATTAAATGCTATAATAGGTTTGTGAGGCACCCAAATGTTACCATATACATCTTTCAGATAGAGACAGGGAGGTTTGGTGACCCAGGGCCATTTAGATGCTGCAACTTTGAAGCCCAGGGTGCTGAGGGAAACTTACCTCCCACTTCCCCCACTGCCTGCTAAGTGGGAGACCTTGCCTGGGACAGGAGCGAGCCTATGCTGTCCCAGAGCAGACCTCAGATATCTAGCTTTCTTTGTTTATTAACTCTCTCTGTGGCAGGCAAGATTACAGTCTTTGAGAGAGAAAGGCAATGATTTTGATACACATAAACAACAGTCCTTCCTGACCTTCCCTACCCTGTCAGAATGTCCCTTGAAAGATTAAATACTGTCACGTCATTTATCCTTGTCTGAAGTATTGATGAGTGACGCCCTTTCAAACAGACCGCTTCAAATTCTGTCCTCCACATGTCCTCACGTAGACAGCAAGCAGGAGACGAGATGCTTCATTTCGGAGAGCTGTTATCTGTAGTGACTGCTCTTAACAACTACATGGCCAGACATCTTGTCATACAATGGAATCCATTTTTGTTTTAAGATGGCACAAAATAATTGTAAATTCTATAGAAAGTGCTGAAACAGGTATCTTAATATTTACATATCAGGCTGTTTATTTTGCTTGAAGCAAATCATAAGGAAAATGACCTCTTTACTACTAACAACTCCCTTTTAGATATAAATAAACAAATCTGGTAGCTATCCAGACCTCCTCTTTGGGTTTTCTTGAAGGGATTATTAGAACTTACAGAACTTTATTGAAAATATCAGGATGCGTATGCAGTAAACATAGCTATATAACTATATCCAGAGTAGTGTATGTCCTAGAGCTTAAACACATTTTTATTCTATACAGTTTCACTGGTGTCTAGGTTTCTGTACGGACATTATCTTTGAAAAGGCAAAGAAATCACCACAATTAGCATGGAGCATAAAATTAGACTTAATCTATGCCCAAAGGGTAAATCCTTGCTGAACAAGTATAACAATTGATTTTTTTTAGCAGTTCTTTATCTCATCTTTTTTTAAAGGACAGTTAGCACAACTGAACAATTACTTAGGAGGTAGAATACAAAGCTTTGAGTGGAGCTCTTTATATACTTATCAAATGAGTATTATAATTTGCTATAATTCTCCCTCCTGATTATATACAGTAGCTATTTCATTCTCTAAATAATATCTTATATTTTTTTGAAGTTGGTTAAATTGCTTAGGAGGAGAATATTAGGCTCAGTTTCTTTGAAGAGTAATATAGTGGGAGTGACTGTATAATTATCTCTACCGGGCTCTCACCCACTATTCAATGTCGTCTACTATATCTATTGCTTTCCTGTTGAGAACTCTAGTTAATCCTACTAACTAGCACACAGGAAAATGAGGAAGGCGGATTTTATTTTTAACTTGGGACTGAGAGAATAAGAGAAAGAAATACTAAGTTTGATCAAATCTGGTACATTTGCAATTTTATTTTAAGCCATTTTAGATATATGTGCAACCAAATAGGCAGCATAATTCTGGCATTCTAGTTACTGTACTTGTGTAACAGTATCCTATCTGGTACTTTCTGTCTGAGTCCAATTGTCCTTTAAGCCACTTCACAGCTGGGCTATTTTATGCCTGGCAATTACTACTCTATTCTGAATGGGGAGTTTTATTTTCCTTAAAATTGAAGTGGATTTTATTCTCAAAATGCCAAGCATTCCAAATGCTTTGCACCCACACTTGGTTTTTAAAAACAATTTAAAAGCTTCCAAGCAGGGGGAAAAATGTTTAATACAAGTTCTTCAATAAATGTATCAGGATTTCAAAAAGTTTCACTCTCCAATGTTGTTCAAATGTGCGTCTCTGTGTTTGGCCATCTATAGACAGAAAGGGGACTCAGGGTGGGGGTGTCTTACTCATGTGCACATGACCACTGACACACAGCCTGGCATTTTTACCCTCCACTGCCCCAAATTATGAATAGAGAGCACTAATTGCATGCAGATGTTAGAAATTACAAGTGCAAACTATGTGATACTCCTGAATTAGTGAGTAAGGCTACGAGATTACTACTCTTCAGAACTGTCACTAAGCTGAAGTCACATTCATTTAAAAACTGATTACCATTGAATTGGATTCCAGACTACCTGGGCTGGTGGTGAAAATAGAGAGAAGTCTATAAATGTGTATGGAATTTCCTTTAGAGGTGAAATAAATTTTGTTCTAAAATGAAATTGGGGCAATGGTTGCAAAATCACAGTTAGATCAGTGAGTTGTAAGAAAAAAAAATAAAAACCGTTTATCCAAAATCCCAGTTCACTGACATATCTAGCTATTAGTAGTTTTCATGGTGTATTCAGTCACTAATCCACATATTTTAGGCTTTGGAGCTAGCTTGGCTCAAATGCCAGCTCTGTCACATGTTGGACTCATTTATTTATCTAAAAAATGGGGAGAAATGACAAGCTGTCTTATTGGGTTGCTTTATCAAGTGAAGTGACATAGTAAGTTCTCAATGAATGTTGGCTATAATTCCATATTTTTATTATAATTGTCAAATATTGGAAACAATGGACCATTTCTGCAAAGAGTAATTGTCAGGTAGAATTCTACATAAGCACTGCATTACTCAATGCAGGGCAATATACTCTTAAATTTTATTCAGTCTAGTATTCCACCAGAACAAATATGTTGAGATTCACAGTTCTAAAGAACACTTTTCTTATCTAAAATGTTCAGTGTTCCAATCTTCTCCCAACCACTACCCACCACCAATAGCTGCCTACAAGATGAAGAACAAAGAGACATTGTCTTGCACAGAAACCACTTATAAGGTGTCCTTCTGATTCTTACCAGTGAATTTTTCACATGTATTCTTTCTCTGTTCCATTTACCTCATTGTCTAGGTACCTCAAATCCCTTAGCCAGCTGAAAATACTGTTCTCCTTTATACATTTTCTTTAGTCACTGTAGTTTCTTATCTACTTGGACTAACTGAAATTTATCTCCTCTAAGTGATCTCATCCTTCTTTGTGACCTCATAACAAGATCTATGCAGTTCTATTAAAGCACACATTGACAAACTCCACCTTTGGACCCAGCAGATACCTTTCTTACACTGTTCCCCATGTTCTAAGTTTCTGAGCTACTCCATCTCATCTTTGACATATTTTTTCTCCTCTATCAGAGAAACACTCCCTTTTCTATTTTCTCCATGGTATTAACCTAGCAACTCCAGCAGGTTTTTCAGATCTCTTCAGAAATGAACATCTTCCAGAAGTCACCCCAGGTATCCATAAGACTGTGCTTTCTTTGTCCTTCTTACAGATACCTGTTACTAACCACACACAATCATGCATATTAGTCTTTAGCACTACATGGCATTGTTGGTTGGCATGGCTGTTATCAATTCCTATAACCCCAGCATATAAAAGTCCTTGATGCTAGGAAGATGTTCAATAACATTTTTGAATGAATGTATTGATCACTTCTTTTAAAGACCATTTGAGCTGCTTAAGTATATGGTAAGTAATACATATTTTAAAAAATCTTATAAAAAATCTGAGTTACCAATCTATGTTTTACATCATAAGTTTACAGTGTTCAACAGAGTTCTTAAATCTCACATTTTTATTTTGGAGCCTAATAGCCATTATATGTTCAATTATATATGTTGACATTAAATAAGTATAAAATGATATGCCAGATTCTAAGCCATTAAATCACCTTTTAAACAAGTGACCAATTGATATGATGTCCTCAGTATTTAAGTTGATAGCATTATCACAACTCATAGATCTAGAAAACTCATTTATCACAACATCTAGATTTTATAAATGAGGTATTAGGGTCAGGAAATAATTGAATTAGCTAAGATCATGAGAATAGGATCTCAGAAGAAAGTCCTTCCAAATTGATATTCATGGTATCGAACTTTAGAAAGATTTATGTCGTAAGTAAAGTCAGATTTAGCTTTGTAACTAGGGATTATAAAAGCACCAAATACTGGTGATGAAAACTATATTTGGAAATAGATCATCAGAGGTTTTATTTTTTTCCTTTTTTTATGTGATCAGATTAAGCAGGTGTTGACAATCATGAAAGAATAAATAAACTATAGACTTGACATGAATCACTATTTGATGGGCTATTTCAAGACAGAATTGATATTTCTAAACAGCTGATACCAAGAGAGGCATTACTGAAGAACCACAGAAGAGGAAAAAAAATCACTAATGACTTCTTTGATGGAACAATTCCATAGACTATGAAAAGTTACCACTTAAGGTTTAATAGTATTGGAAATTTACAGTTGGAAGATTTTAAGCTTTTAAAAATCCTCCAAAATTGACACTTAGGAGAATGTATGTGACTCAACTAGATATTACCAGGACTGCACAATATTATAATACTGGAGAAAAATCATACATTTTTGTAAGAAAAAAAATCATACATTTCATAGCAATGTTCTTTAGTGTACACATCTAGAGAAGAGAAAAAACAACCAATGTATGTACTAACATCTCTCTCCAGAAAGAACAAACTTCCTTAAACCCTCAATAAACATACATTGATCAGAATACCTCGATTCTTTGCTCCCAAGAGAGAAAAGGGAGCATCTGCTACCTGAAATCTTAAAACTATGTCTATCTCCTTACTTGGGATTGTAAGCTTCTGTTTCCCTGGTCCAAGCTGCCTCATTCCAGGTTCTTAAAATAGCCCAGCTCATCTCTACATCTGGGCACACACAGTACTCTGAAAGTATAAGCTCTCTTGATGTTGAGGTATCACTTCAGACACAAAATCCTCAGAGAAGCATTACTTGACTTTTCTAACAAACATCACTCTAGACACCTCTATCTGTACTTTTATCCTGTTTCACTATCTGAAATTGTTTACTGATTTATCTTGACATGCCCCCTAATTTTCCCTCAAGATTTAAAGTCAGAGTGTAAAAGGAACAACAAAGAACATTGGATAGTATTCATAGCAAACTTCATGGTAGAAACTGGGAGTTTTGCAGATTCTACCCTCTCAGTGAGGTTTGATGAGAAAAAGTGGTACAGTAGGGACTTTTGGAAGCTAAAAATTCTGCTGGGCTTTTGGAACTTGATTTCCTGGCATTTTGACAGTTGTAAGGCTAGGGTTTCAAGGAGTAAACTGTTAGTGAGGAGGAGTGTCTATAGATAAGTCACAAGCTTGTCACATGCAACTTTGGCTTGAATTTTAGTTTCTACTCAGTGGACTCTATCTGGGATAGGATAAATGGCATATCTCCACATGCCAATCTGTAAACTCTCTCTCTTTTTCTCCTTCACTCTATTCTCACTTCCGAGTAAATGAATCCTTTTGTTTCTTCACATGTATGTTTAAGGATCATGTCTTGCGTTCTTAAGCTTTCAGGTCATGACCCATCAACTTGGTGAACATGGCTCCCCTACGTTTGCTCTGTTTTAGGAGAACCTCCTTTGCTATAGTTATTCCTTATTCAGTGTACCCAAGTTCATACAATGCAGCAGAACTCAATAAAGGTGTGATGGATGAAGCACAGATAAAACAACTTGATTTCAAGACAATATCTTTACTAGTTGTGTGATCATTCACACAACTAGTAAAGGCTATATTTTGTCAAAGATGGGGAATTGTAAGTACATTTGACTAATAGTACAGAAGTCAATGAGATTAGGGAAGATATTTCACTAATCAAAAACTTGGCATTCAGACAATGATAAAAGTTACAGTATTTAAAACCATGTGTAAAATTCTATTGTAATAAGCACTTAACTCATGTAACATTATACTTTGATTATAATGTGCATTATTATATTTTGCACTGAGAAAGACATAGATGGTGTTATATTAATCTATAACAGAAATTTGTAGCACATCAATTATAACATGCTTATCAATATCAAATTAAAATAGGGAAGGGATGTCACCAAATAGAATATAGTATTATATATTTAACAATTCTAATAATCATATGAAATTTGCTCTATTATCTCCATTTGTAGATGATGAAACATACACAGAATGGAGCTTGTTCAAGGTTGTACAAGTCTTAATAATGAGGAGATGATTAACAAGGGCTTATGGAGCTCCAAGTTCCAATATTGCATTAAAAAAATAGAGTTTTCTTCTCTAAATTATGCAGTTGAACAAAGTAAATTTCTTCATGAAAGTGTATACTACATTTGGAGTTCTAAGAATTCTCATAGCAAAGTATTATTAAAAAAAATTAAACATTGAACTGAGTCTTCCTAATTTGCATATTATTTGCATTTATATAATTCAGTTTTTACAGTATCAACTTGCACTTGTGTAGAGTTTGCTTTTAGGTTTTTGCAATACTCCATTTTTCTGTTTTCATCAAGACACTGGAAGCTTTTCTGAAAATGAGAGTCAATTTGTTTTTAAATCTACCTTCTATCCTTCATCCTCTTCTTAACCTTATTCCAGACTTAGTAGCCATTAAAAAATGTTGCTAATTAAAAAAAAAAGAGGGAGAGATCTGAGTTGGCATCATATCACACAGTATGATATTAAAAAAAGTCACAATTCACACATATATTATCATTAACTTCTGAATATTATTAGCAGCAATCTTGGTGTAACTTACATAAAAAAAGTAAGTTGGCTTTATGAACTCAGAAAAATCCAGGAGTGTGGTGTGCATGCTGGGGGCAAGGGAAAGCAAATTATATAAATAACACATTCAAAACTCTGACTGTAATATTATCAAGACATAATCATTGAACAAAATGGTTATGGTGATCCTAGTGGACATTTACAAATATTTTTAATGCAGTTATAAGAAATGGCAAATGAAGTGACTATGAGAATATGACATGGATTAAAAGGAGCACAGTTTTCATAAGGTTCATTTTCAAAACAATTTTCTTTATGTATAAAATACCTTGATGCACATAAAATTATGCTATTCTTCCACAAGTGAAAGTCAGGACATGAGACACAAAATCACCTGTGAAACTCTAATATACTTATTAGGAAAAGCAATCAAGATATAAGCCCTTTTTTGTAGTCTTATAATCATGTAGTGAAGATTGAAAAGAAACACAATTGTAGACTTTTCAAATTGTTCCTCATCAAAGATCATGTTAATCTATTTTTTATATCATATGAAAATTTCTATCAACTACAATATAAAAGCTTCCCTCTTCACACAGGTTAATAACTAGAGTCTGTTCCAAAATTCCTTTGTCTCTGAACCCAAGGAAGAGAATATAATTCCCCCACCCACACCATCTCTTAGTGGCAAGAGATGACTTGCACATTCTGGCAAATAGCTTTGTCCATATCTGCAAAAGCCTGAAGTGAGTAAAGGAACTTCTATACATTTTCCAATAATACAGGTTTATGAAAATAACCTTGAGGCACAGTAAAATTCCCTTTTTAGTCATCAAATATTAAATGCTTTCAATTATTTTAATATCAAATGTGTTTGGAGTCTCTATTTGGTTCTTTAAATTCTTTTCCCATAACCCGTAGACAAATCTGCGCTTGACAATATACTGATAATCAAATAAAGATCCTATTTAGGATTTTAAAATGTTAGAAATAATGTTTTCAATGGACAGGAATAAAATTAAGCCTTTTAAAAGTTTTCAAAGTCCTATGTTATCTCACAAGTACTTTCTAATAGCTCACTGTTTAGCAATTCTGATTATCAGATTTATAAAGAGTGTGTATGTATGTATTGCTAAGTTGTCACCTTTAAGGTAGTTTGAAGGGGTGTATCTCCTTGGACAGGAGTTCACTTATGCAATACTCATGGATATGTGTTTAAGTGAAAGGGCAGTGTCTATCTACGAGAAACCTAGCACTTTGATGGAGAAGATAAGAAATGTTTGAAGCATTAAGAGAATCGCTTTTTACTGCTAGGTTTTTATGATAGGAGCTTCAATGAGATATTTTTGTATGTTAGTTTATTAACTGTAAAAAAAGCAAATGTGAAATGCTCTTCTTGTATACCTTAAAGAGTCATTAAGATGTGAACATGTTGTCAATTATTTCATAATAAACTCAGGGGGGAGAAAAGATGTGCACATTACTTGAAATATAAGACTTTAGTAATGAGAGTAATTTCCTTTATTAATCATATTTTTATGGGACAATTTCCAATTTAGATGCTAACAGAATTTCACTAAGACTACACACCAGAAACCTAAGCATTGATTTTAATACCTGGATCATTCAAATGATTATTTTAAAATCTCACTTTAAAATCTGTGAAAGTAGGCATATCTTATTGCAGATAAGGGAACAAGACTATGATGCAACACTGCCAATGGAGACAAACTCACATGAACATTTGTATAAATCTGAACTGAACACTAAGAGTAATTGCATGGTCCACACTGCCTTTCAGCTCATATAAAACTGGTGAGTGTACTACCCGTTAGTGTTATAAACAGACTTTGAAATGATGCAGAAACTAAGTACTACCAGGATCCAAGTGGAGGCAATAGGAAAATGAAAACTAGCAGATCTTTAAGCTAGAGAACTTGTTAACTAGCAAGCATCTGGGAAGAAATTCCACTTTAGATATTTGGCTTACCACTTCTCAATTCTTCCCTTTTTTTGTCTACCACACTGGCAATTCCTATCTATTGGACAATACCCCAACCAACTACATTGTAGAATTTACCTCCAAATACCAAAACCCTACTTTTAGGATATGTTCATTTTTATATCTTATTTACCTTAGCCATTTTTATTATTTCTATCTTTACAAGATATCAAATCATTCTACTTTAATTCCTGATGCACTATTTGGTTATACCAGATTGGTAGCTAGATCCCTTTCTTAAAACCTTGAATACTACTGTCTTTAAATAATAGGGGAAAGTTCCTTCCTCTCCCCTTGAGTTGTCAATGGGGAGAAACTTCCAGGAAGAAACACTCCTAACATGCCTGTGCCTTACTTCTTCTCTTAAGGAAGAACAGTGATTTGCCAAATGATGACTCTAAAACAAAGACCAGGACATGTATGGCACAGCTCCTTTAGAGTTCTGTCTAGAATCTGTTGTCTGTGACATTCGATTTTCCTCTGCTTTTTCAGAATCAAACTTTACTGAGGTTGAGGGGTTGTCCCATCTCCAAAAGAAGCCTACAGGAGACCAGCGATGATTAATAGGAATGGGTCAATCTGTCTATTCAAAGGTAAAATATTTGTAATTCTTTTTGACCTATAGCTAATGCTAGTCATCCAAGGGGATTTTCAATCAGTCACTGTGTTGACATTTTGGTTTTGATATGTCTTTGTCCCTCCTTTCTCAATAACTACCGTTAACAGTATATGAAAGATAAGGTATACCTTATCCACAGAAATCACAATTAACATTTAATTAGTATCATATCCTTAATTTTCATTTGACTAAGAGTTAATTTCCAACCATTTCTAATGTCATTTTCTTTATTTTCATTAAGCCTTTGATTGTACAGATTCTTGAAAAAAACAAAAAACAAAATAAAAAACTGAGAACATTTGATGAATATATTTTAAGCGGGCCCTACTGTTACACTGCAACCGTTAATATTTATGTTTATTGCTTATCCAAAAAGTCCATCTAGATTTCCTTAGTCATACCCTTCCATGGATTTCTATACACACAAATAACAACCCTTCCTTCTTTTGAGAAGAGTGAGACTACGTAGCATAATACTCTTGTGGTTATCCTCTCCTCATCAATGTATTTCTCTTTCTATAGATTAAATCTAATATCTCTGCAGCAACAGAGGGAGAAATGTCCAATCTCCATGCTAGGCAAATTTAATTATGTCTTAACTCAGATTCTTCATGCCTCCCAGAACCTTGTATCCTTCTACATTGTTTTCTCTACACTCACTAGCATTTTCCATGCCTTCTGTTTCACGAGTACCTGCTCATCAGCATTTTGACACTTCTACTTGGAGGAGGCAATAGTGGTAACTTAACTTAGTTCTCTGCTTCCCTCAAGATATATATATATATTATTATTATTATTTTTTTTTTTTTTGCAAAGTAAACTTTTGGAAAAGATGAGCCCAAAATACACAGTTGATAAGACCTATACTTGAAAAATTCCTTACTAGTTAGTGTAGCATCAAAATCAGAATATAAGTGTTTTGAATGTTTTGGGCATGTGGACTTCATTTTTTTATCTTCAATACCTTCCATGGACTAAGTTAAAAATTTAGCACAACTGAAGAGTGCATAAAATGTTGAGTTTCTACCACAGTCACAGCTCTGTTTAAGGAAAACTCAACAAGTTGTTTGTTTATCTTTAATAAACAGTGCCATGGTTTTGTAATAAGTAATTCTGAATTCTGACCACAACTAATTGGATGAGAGTTTGAATGAAAACCAGAGCACCAAAATGTGTGAGAAGAACTTCCCAATTTGTGCTGGAGAGGAACCAGCTAAAATGATGGATCCTATTGCTTCGAGCATTTAAGTGGAAGGTATGTACAGAGAAAGAGCAACAAGGAACAGAAATGGAAAAGGACGAAAGCAAAGCTATTCAGCAGAATATAAAGAAGCCATGAAGCAGGAGAAGACTGTGGTAACCAGAGAAACATATAGTAACAACTGCAAACAGGAAGAAAAAAAAAAAAAAACAAAATTAAGTCATAGGAATAGAAAATGACTGAATAAAGAAATACTGGGTATTTACTTCCATGAGTATGGCATAATCAGCTACTGTTTTATCCTCAAAGATATTTCAAGTTTCCAAGAGGCTGGGTTGTCTGACTGCTGACAGAGATTTTTGGTCTTCTTTGTTTCTTTACCATAAATGTTTACCATCTAAAAGTCATCTGAAGTAAGTTTAAGCACTTTTGAGTTCCTGCAACCTGAAAGAATCTAACTATGACAGACTTGAAAAACTATTTTAAAAGAACTTAGACAAATATGACTTAGGCCCACACTGGTATATCATGGTTAAAAAAACCCAAAAAATTATACTTTTGAACAGAATGAACAAAACAGAAGGTAGACAGTTTAATTTATGTCTCTCTGCTTTCACATTATCTTATTCATGATTTTAGAATTATCTGTGAAGTTGCTCTTCTGCAATGCATAACATACAAGCTATTCAGGTTACCTCTATCATGGTCACATTTTCAGATTTCAGCCTCTATAAGTTACTCCCATTATGAAGTGCTGAGAAATCAAGAAAGGGCAAGATGGCTGGGGAGGAAGTAGAATTGGGCCTTGTTATCATATATGGCATACAGAAAGTTTACTCTCTTAAAGCCTCATGATGCAAAAACACTTGTTTCCTAACAAAGAAGAAATAGAGATATTTTTAGTGCATCATACCATTTGCATTTTAAATTATGGTAGGTATTTTTACTTTGTTAAGCCTTATTCTAGTTGAGTGACAGTGTGGCTGTTTTAAGTAAATAAAACTGTCTCAAGAAAACCCCACTTTTCTTCCATGTTGAGTGCTGTATCCAAACCACAGAGTCATGGAAAATAACTTCCTCAACATTTACTCTCCTAGCCACCGTTTCTGTTTAGCAGAGTGTCTGGATTGGTATGAACAACACTTTCTCAAATGACTAAGTGGAAGTTCGGGTGAATAACATGAGTTAATAAAAGGAGATATTAAAGGATTCTAATAAAAGGATATCATGAGTTATAAAAGGATGGTGGATAAAAATGACTATCGATCAGCCTCAGGGAAAGAAAAAAATTTCTGGTCTGGACATCGAATTCTGGACTCACACATACATAAAGACACACATATAAGGAAGTTCACCTTGACAGTGTAAAAATAAAGGAAAGCTATAGCCAACCTTTAATGTCCATCATTGTAGCAGGGTTTACATGATGGCCATTGCAACCATGAACTTTCAATCTTCAAATGAAACCTCTACTGAGCACTAGTTGTCTAGGATCACGCCCCTTCCCCCCCTCCTCTTGCCCCAGGTTCCAAGTTGATACTGTTTTGTTAGAATTGGAGCAAGGATACCAAGATGCTACCAGGAGAGGGTCCTTGAAATTGTTTCCCTCTCAATGAATGAAAGGTATTACTTACAGAGATGAATGTTTTATTTGTTTGTTTGTTTAATGATGTAAAGAACTTGGAGGAAGTGGTGTGAAAGCAAAAACTGGAGGTTTGGAGGGAGGTGGACAAAGGATGCCCGCCCAAGGTAGCCCTCTCCTGGCCTCCCTCTTCTGCAGAGTACTGCTCTTGAAGCCAGAATTGAGCCCCTGGCTTGAGTATGAGTAAAGTCTGTCTTTCTATTTTGAAGGGAAAAACAACAACAAATCAGTGGGTCCAAGCATGAAGTCCAGATCTACTGCTTTAGAGGAAGGGTGTAAGACAATTACTCAATACTGTGTATGATACTAGGATAGCATTTTCTAATCAGGCAAACCACCAGGCTCAAAAGGAGGATAGAACAAGGGAATAAACATAAGGTCACTCAATGAGCTGCAAAGCACTCTACAAACCTCATCTACCATTACTCTTCTTGTTTGTATTATTTGACCTCCCAAATTTCTCCAGAGAGCAATTGATGAGTTTGTAGCAGCAGATAATATGTTTTATACCACTGGTTGAGCCACACTGTTTTATCCTTTTTTCTCTCCTTTCATTAAGGCCTGAAATAAAAACAAACATCAAATGAGGCCGTAGGATTTTATTTTATCTGTCACATACTGCTGTCATTAAACACATTTGAGATGAGTGGGTTTAGTTCAAATAAAACTGCTTCTTTCCCAAACTCAACAAACACAAAGCAAGGAGAAAAGGAAGCTTGCACTTGAATCGTGTTCAGAAGCGCTGCACGTTACATTTCAAGGAGAAGATCCATCTGGCAGGCTGACACAGTAATAAGTTCTTTTAATTGTCAGGTCAGGCAGATTACAGATCTAGGCTGTCAATTCTTTCATTGCAAATTTATTTTGTTATTGGTAGCTCATTAAAAAAAAAGTCTTCTAGTTATTTTTATATAAGAAAAACTATCTTGCTTCTTTCCTTCCCAGGAATTTAAGCAGGCAGCCAGCAATTCACTGCAACAAGTGACTCTTCCTGAGCCTCAGTCATAGTGGAACTGTGGTTGGCACAGGAAATTCAAGAAAAGATATACAGAGTCTACCCTGGAAGAAGTCAAAGCCAACAGGGGAGAGAAAATGTTGCAACTGGAATGACACTCATGGATCAAAATGTGATTGCCTTACTTTCTCAATCTTGTTTTTATAAGGAGTTAGTCTTAGGAAATGAAATTTACTGTAGAATACCTGCTTGCTGCACTTAAAAAGAGCAAGTCTAAATGAGAAAGTCTAAAAAGATGTGTGTGTACCTTTATGTGTTCATTATGGAAAACCTTCTAACCAGGTCGACCTACTCTTGTTAGTAACCTTAACTGTCACCTCCATGCCATGTAGATTTCCCTGTGACTCCCCTTTCTTACTAGAACCTACACTTTCAAATTTTCATATTTTGACTTAGTTCCACTTCTGCATGTCTTGCTCCTTTAAATTTCTATTATGCTTTATTAGAATCTAGCATTCATATAATCAGTATTGCAGAAGTACTGTAAAATGAGAAAGTTTCCTAACTTTGCATGCAACATGCAAAAAGGTGGGGGGGGGGTGATATTTGGAAAGAGAACAACATACTGGAGCATTTATTAAATACCAGTCTGAAAGAACCTTAAAAATGATCTCGTCCATGTTTTATAAAAGATGAACAAGATGTTCACAAAACTGAGATGATTTGCCAAAGTCAAATAATTAGTAGAGAGGAGGATTTGGAATCTGTTCTGACTTTTACTCCACTGCTCTTTCTACATCATGTTATTCCCTTACATTTTTGAATAATGACAGGGGCATGTTCTGACAAGTTCTGTGGATTGGTAAATGTGAAATGGCATTTCACTAAAGAGAAAGGAGGAAGAGCAAGACTACTGATTAAAAGAAGTATACTTTCTTTTACAGTGATTGCCTCTGAGACAACATTCAAGAAAATGTACTTTCAGGTAACAGTGAGCCTCGCTGGCCAATCACAATGAAGAAATATACATTATCAAGTTTGCAGGAGTGAGTCAGAGCTGTCAATTCCTACACAATAATATGTTATTTTCATTTACCAAGAAATATAAAATATGGACCATAATAGGAAAGAAGGGAAATATAGATCTTACAGGTTTAATAAAACTTTATTCTCATACAAGAAAAGGGAAATTTTCTTGGGGACTAGTCAGTACACAGGCATTCTATGGTCAGCTGGGATTCACATTCTTCAGAACAGAGGTTGCAGCATTGATCTGGAAGGATGCTCTCTAAAATCTAGATTATACACTATGCTGATAGATTCTGAGCAAATCATGTATTCTCTAAGCCTATCACCTCATCTTAAAATGTGGATAAGAATACCCAACTTCAGGGTTGATCAGGAGACTCCAATATTAAGGGACAAAAGATCTTAGTAAAATCTAAGGTATTGGGTGAAGGTCCTGAATCAGCATAGATTGAGAAGGAAAATGAGATTAGAAAGAGCCTCTAGAGAAGTCATAATGAAAAGTATTACCTGGTTGCTGCTTCAGGATAATGGTAGAAACACACAAAACACCAGAAGAAGTGAACTGAAAATGATGGGACCTCTATAATCCAATTTCTGATAAATAATCTATGCAGTTCTGGGAGGACCAAAGCAATAGGACTGAGTTTAGTAGTAGAAGGAAGTGGTTTGGCATGGACAAAAGAAGAGGCTAGTATCAGAGTTGGGACTGGAATCCAGGTGAATGAGATTATATATCATATTAGGTACAAAAGTATGAAACAATTTAAATCTGATAAATCAACAGAAATTGACAGTACAGTGCCCCAAAATGGGTAGGTAGTGAGTTGAAGAGTCATAAATTTGGATGGGATCCAGAAAGATAACAGCAGTGTCTTTTCCCTCTTGATGCATGCCATGGGAGTCCAGCATACCAACATATGTAACAGGTGGAGAAACAAGCCCAGAGCCCCCTATAGGAGGAAAGTAAACTTGCATCTACCAGGGGTCAGTCTTCTGATTAAGTGCTCTCTAAACATCCTCTCTCCTAATTCTAGCCATGTCAAACAGTAAGTGTATTGATTCCTCTCTTACTGATAACAAAATTAGGTTCTAAAGAAACTGCATACTCTCCAAATACTCATTGAGGTGTTGATCAATAGAAGGAAAATCTGACTCTAAGATACCAGAATGAGACATGCTTTTGTCAAATAACAGTTCCAAAGGCCAGACCAACAGGGAAGGGATGGAAGTGCTAGGAACCTCAAGTCAGATGAACTGCTGTGACATGTTTATAAGTATTCAGTGGGAAAGGTCGGTTCAGGAACAGTGCTAAAGTCAGATTTTCTTAAGTGAGTTTTTGTGAAGAAAGTAGTTTATTTTTTTCTGACGAGAAATTAAGGAATTCTTGATACCATTTTCAAAGCAAAAATATTTCTCTTGGTGATACTGGCATGGTGAAAGAAAAATAAAATATGTATAAATACAACTATAAATGGTGTGGGAATGGACAAAGTAGCTAATAGGGAGCTTTGTTTTCCAGTATCAATGTAACAGTTGATTCCATTCACAGAAACACAATTAAATAAACAACATATTCTCATTGGTTTACCTTACTGGATATAGCATTTTATATTCCATCTCTGGTTCAATTAACTGTAGTTCTTATTATATCATCATCCTTGGCACATAAAAATCAAATTATATTACCCTCTTATTATGTTTCTAATTTTTTCTTTCCCAGTCTTTATTTCATATATCATTTTACTCTTTGAAGAGCTCTTGAGTGGGTAACATTACATATACACCAGATTGAATGCTCAGAACTCAATATTCAAATCATTGAACAGCTTTATATAACTCATATACTCAAAAATTAGTGCAGTATCAGATATACGTGATCATCATGATGGTTCAACTAGTAACTGAGGTTTGACTCATCTTTCCTTGGAAGGAATTACTCTTCAGTATCCATCTAGAATTCCAGATGTGCTATGGTTGTAAGAGCCACCGAACATTAACAGTTTCAGTTTCCACATCTAACATTTGTTTCCATGAGACAGAGGTCCGGTGAGGGCCAGAACATGTTGACGGTCACACAGCTAGACAGGAGAAGAGGCAGAGAACACACTAAAATCCAAGCATGCTGTTTCTTAATCTCTAAGATGTTTTCTTGTCTTCCATTTGAGACAAAAAGTCAAGGTCTTTGCTCTATCATCTACTACTCCTTTTCCCCATAAGTTAAAAAGAGAACAAAATCACTACTCTGAGAAAAGCAGAATGTTCTGCACATGATTTTTACTAAATGAAAAGCTAATCAAATATAACCAGTATAATCTTTTTATCTTTGTGTTGTTACTTTTTTTTCAATTTTGGGAAATCTGTGGTTTTATATTGTGTGTGTTTAGAACTTCAAGCGACCAGTAAAAATGGCAAAATACAGCATGGCAGTTGTTTCATTCTATTCACTGAACTGCTTCAATGAAGGTTGAGAGCATGATTCACCCCGCCCCCTGCCCTGTCTTGAATTGCTTAGATAACATCCACTGATTTCCTAGCTCATATCAAGCATTAATGCATTAAACACAATGGAAAACCAAAAACAAACAAACAAACAAACAAAAAATAGCATATACAAACACACTTCTCACAATTAACAAGTTCACAACCCAGTCAAATCATAATATATAGAGCTGGTCATAACTGTCATATACTACAGAATGTGAAAAGTTTCTAAGTCAGAGATGGTGGGAGGAAAGTTCCAAGGTACAGGGTAAAGAATGAGAGGGGCAAGGAGATAGTGAAGAGTGAAAATACTAATTATAGTAGAGGTAGTTACTGTTAGAAAATACCACAAGCTAGAAAATACTTGTATAAGTAATAGTAGAAAATAGTAATAGGAAATAGACCAAGAATTGGAAAGGTATAGAGCCCACTGCAGTAAAAATTCAGTGAGTTAAACGGCAGCAAGGGAAGACAATACAGTATGAAGATACATATTTTCCCCCTGGTGGTTTCATTATATTATGGTTTATACAAAAAAAAAAAAATAAAAGTGTAAGTAAAGACTTGTTCAATATATTAAACCAAAGAACTGAAAGACATTAAGAGGAACTTACTGGTCAGAATTGAAGATAATATTTTGCCTGAGTGTCTATGAAGAGGGAATTAACGAGAATGTGCCCGCATCACTCACGCTTTCTGCTCTAGATTAATGCTAATATCCATTCTCTATTAGTATTAGTAAGTGAAATCTTGCACAAGTCACTTATTTCTCTGTGCCTATTTAACTTACAATGCGAAATAATGAAAATGGCCCTTTCAATTCTTATGTCCTCTTGATGATTTGTTCATTGTGTAATTAACAACCTGAAAAGGAGAACATGAGAACAACACAGCATACTGTAGGTATCTGATACTATCTTGAATAAATCACGGCATTAACAACAATAGGATCTGACTTCTAACAAACCTCTGACTTCTCTCTGGTTCCTCTTGACTTTGTTTTGGAAGTATGTAAGCTAAGGCACTATGTTTCCCAGAGGCATCCCAAACGTGATGCCTCTGGGAAGCTTGTGTTAAGCTTGTTTGCTAGAAGCATATTGTTCTGCAAGAAGCAAACTGAAGAGGTGAGAGATATAGCAATGTTGCAATGTACAAAGACTACAGCTATGTAACCATATACCTGGTACATAGCCTATGGCCTATGTATAGGGGCCTATACATACCTATGTATACATAGGCCATAGCTAAGGGGATCCAAAAATAGGTCACAGCTATGGGGTCAACACATAAGCCACAGCAATGAGAGTCTCTATTTAGGCCGCAGTTTTTGTGTTTTTTTTTTTTCCTTGGGGGAGGGAGGGAGTCTACACATAGGCCACAGTTATGGGAGATTATAATTAATCTACAGCTATCCGAGAAGTGCAAGAAATGCCTTTTGGTATTTTATAAACTGGTTTAAAAAAAAGCATAGGCATAAGAGTGGATGTTAGCCTATGACCTAATTCTGCCCATGGTCACAGCTCTTAACAAACATGACTCACTGATGGAGTTGCTACTTAGTTCACTCCTCTTAGTCCAGTGTTGATTGAGATGTGAAACCATTTTAAAGAACTGAATAAATACAGTTTGGCTATATTTCAGACTTGTAAAGAGTTGGCTTTATTCACATATTTCAGAGAAGAGAAAGTAAATACCAAGCCCCAATATTCTTTTGTGATGTATGAAAGTACTTCTGAAACTGTTAAACATGTCATTATTTGAATTCCTGCAAATATGAATGGGAAGAATTAAAACTGAGTGGCTTAAGTTCTAGGTACTAGCAAAAAAAAAGTGAGTACAGTCTCCATACAAGTACTGAAGAGCAATACCACCAGCTTCAAAAGTCAAGTATCCTTAACAATTAATAAATCGGTATCCCTTAGAGAGGTAAAAAAAATTATAAGACCTTACTTGTAATTTGGGTTCTCGTGGCAATTTGATATAATTTTATAAATTAGAAAATAATTTATAAAGGGATTGAGAGATTTAAAACACAATACAGAATTATTTAAAAAATAAAATTCATTTATAAGAACTTTTGGTGATTAAGATTCTGTCCTAGCATTACCACACTTAATATTAGAAGACTGTGGGCAACATGCTGATCAATCATCAGGGCAGCCAGAAATCACTTTAATTTTAAGTTTGAAGTGGCAAAAGCACCTTTCTCTGTGTTAAATTCTGATACATGAGCAGGATGTTGTTTCTTAGGGTGCTCATATTCTAGAGAGGATATTACTAGATTACAATGCTATCAATTCATTAATGATAAAAAAGTAATCAGGAAACTACTGAAAGAAAAAAAAAAAAAGAAAAAAAGTAGGACACCTAATCCAACAAAATCTAGAGAGATGTTACATGATTTTCAGGATAAAAGAAAACATAAGACAGACCTATTTCTGTTTATTTTTCCAGATAGCTTTAAGCTCAATGATTAGCACTAACATTGATCAATTACTATGTGTCCAACACAGTGCTAAGTGTTTATCTCATTCAATCTTCGTAATTACCCCATAAGGAGGATAACATCATTTTCTCTCTTTAAAAAAGAAGTACAGAATAATGCTAAATAAATTGTCCAAGTTCAAACTGATAAATATACAACTAAGATTAAAGTCAGAGCAGTGCTTGTTCAGAGTGCTTGCATTTAACTACTATTTAGCGTGTGTTCTACTTGTATGAAGGAAAAGTAAAGAAGTGTGAATCAATACCACAAAGTGTAAGAACTGTTTTTTGTCAAAGAAGTCCCAATTAAAGATTTAAATTCAGTGGACACTATTAATCCTTCATGTATTTGATCCATGCAGATAACTTAATCACTCACTCAGGCTTTAAGTCCATTTTTTTCTTACATTTTTTTCTAGAACCACTGTTTGTAAATTCTCCCCCTACCCCAAATTCCTGTTCATGACATCCTTGATGGTGTCTCATCTCACTAAATCACATATCCATTCTTTACATTTATTTTTGGACCTGAAACCCTAGAATTCTTGGCTCATCGTTTATTCTCACATTCTATATCTAATTTGTCATTATTTGTTGACATTATCATCAGTATATATCCAGAGACCCACCACTACTTAGCATCTGCTCCATACCTACCAACTAGCTATGATTCCTGCTTTCAGTGACCACTAAAGGTTCTCTTCTATTTTCTGTAAGCTGTCAGATGGTTCCTAAGCAGAAGTCTGGTCACATGACTCTAAATGACCCCCTCTCACTCAAAGCAATAGTCATCATCCTATTACCAGCCTGCAAGACTCTATGTAGATGATAAAGGTCTCAGTTCCCACCTTGACCTCATCTTTTCACATTCCCATTTCTGATTACTCTGCTCCAGTTATCTTTGGCTACTTTATTCTTTTTCAAACATGCCAGTTGCCAGCAATGCACCTCTACAAGGCTTTCACAATTGTACTTTTCTCTGTTCAGAACATGCTTCCTTCTGTCCCAGATATCTGCAAGGTTCACTTAGTTACCTTCATGACCTTTCTGCTCAAATAACACCTACTTATAAGGCCTTCCTTAACCACCTTATGTAAACCAACAATTTTTACACTCCAACCAAAACATTCCCTCTCCCCTTTATCTTCCCTCATTTTTCTCTATAGCACTTCACTCTATCCAACTGAAATGTTTGCTTATCTGCTTATTATGCCTCTCCCCAGAGAAATATGAACTATTTGAGGAAATACACTTTGTTTTTTGCATAGTTATACACAAGAAGAGAATTTTCGGTCCAACAAGTGTTCAATAAATATTTGTCATAATAATAAATACATGACTCCTCTGGTCGCTCTTATTGGAGTTCCAGAAATAAGACTTGAAGGAGCCAATAGTGTAAAAAGTAATGCAGCAGTGTAAGCACTTCTAAAAGTGGTTTGTTGATTTAGAATCAAAGTAAAATATTATATGTCACCATAGATTTGGACTGTGAGTCACAGACTATCAAACTGGGGAAGCAGCTGTGTTGGACTAGAAAGAAAAGTAATTGGGAGTCAAGTAATGATGGCTCCATGCCTGGTAGCGCCACCAATCTACTAGATGACCTCAGATAAGCAGTTTTCTTCCTGGGGGCTCTCCTCATTCATCTAAAAAAGAATAATTCACCTAGAATCTTTAGAGGTCTATAGTTTCCTTTGAATTCATCTACTACTCTTTCAAAAGTTACACATTCAGTTTATATAGAGCAAATCAATTCACCATTGTCAATATTACCTCCAAGTAAAGAAACAAGTCTCCTTTGAAACTGTGTGTCTTTTCTGAAAAATTATGCAACGCCATTAACAATTAAAGTGGGAGACAGAAAATCTGTCCTCTCCATGAACTCTATGTATGTGTCAGATTATCAACTACCACAGAGAAGAAACAAGTATTTAGAATGCTGCCCTCTTCCAGAAAAACATTTAACAAATGAAATCCACGTGATAACTAACTTTGATTTTTCCTTCAAGTGTTCTCATTTCCTTTCTTTATATGCTGTCTTAACAGATGCATTGGTTGTGATTTCTCTAAAACAGTAGAGATGACCTTTAAAAATATAACTTCTTTCTTTATTCTCCAGCTTGCAATCGATGAAAATCAAAGCCAGTTTGCTGCCCTGCATTAACATTTCTGTGATCAGATATAATAGGCATCTCAATTCTATCTATGCCAACACATCCTCATACATATGACACAGCTGGAAGAAGCTCAGGCTTGAACACTACTCTGAAAATATCTTCTTTAAGGTTGATTGCACCTAGTTATTGTTAAAAGTCAGCATCCTGTTGAGCTGCTATCATCTGCAACACAACAATGCAGTCCAAACTGACTAACTAATAACTCTCAATTTCCCTGTTCCATCAAGAGAATCTTTCAATTTATTAGACTGTTTCAAATCTTTGCTCTTCAAATCATTCTTGGACAAACATAAGAGTTAACTGGCCACTCTCACAAAAAAAGGGATAGAAAGGCAGTACCAGTTCTTCCACTGGATTTGCCATTCCATAGGGACCCCAGAAAAAAAAAACAAGGGGTTACCCTTGAGTTGAAAATATGGAGAGGCCAATCTCCCTCCTCCTTAGGCTATGTCAGTTCCAGGAAGCAAGGTTTCCAATCTGCAATTACCAGGGACAAGAATTTCTTTGTCTTAGTTGGTTCTCCTTATAGCTACCAAGTTTCATCAAAATGTCCAAAGATGGCCAAGAAAAGCCTGTCTGAACTTCTGACACAATAAGTCATAGATTATGCTTTAGAAAACCAAGGAGGAGGAATGGGTAGAAAGAACATGGTCATGGAGATGAGAAGAGATATATTGCTATGTCCTTAATATACTAAGCAAAAAAATAGCTCATTTTCCAATTAAAATAAATGTGAAGGATTACTGAGCATCATAGACCTACATATTTGAACAGTTTCAGTTCCTTATAGATTAAATATTCTTGTACTAAAAATATATTGAAAATTCCAATTGCCATCAAGATGACTTTTGTGCTTTAAATAAAGGAGAAAACACACTTCATTATCTGGTTATTTCATCTCTTTTACATTCTTATTCTCTATATATTAACAATGTTAATTACATTTCCGTAAACAACAGAGTAGTGGTTCTATCACTGATGAATAGTGGTTCTATCATTCTTATTCCCAGAACCTGTGAGGACAATCATTACACATATACAATCAAACAGAACCAAAAATGAATACTGCTTGGTTAGGCCTAGAACATTTGCATGCTCACTAAAACGTCTGGACCTTTTCTTCCTTGTGATTCAGTAATCAGTGTAGCAAAACAACTAATCCCAAAGTTTATCCTATATTAGGCATTATAAGCAATCTAAAGATGACTTAAAGCATATGGAGTAATGTGCACATGTGATATGCAAAAACTGCATCATTTTATATACAAGATTTAAATAAAAGCACATTTTCGTAACCCTAAAAGTCCTATAACTCACCTATCTGTGGATACTAAGACATGATTGCATATTATTTTACCTAGCAAATTAACTTCACAGATAGATTCTAGTTTTCCAAATCATCTTCAAATCATGAAGATATAGCTTCACTTCTAATCCCAGTTCCCACTTAACTTCTCATTCCTTAAGTATTATTTAATATTAGGTCCCAATATTAGCATTAAGCATGTATTCCTATAGATTGCCACGCTAGATCTATAGCATAGTTGCTAGAGAAATTATTGTAGTTTTAAAGTTAATATGTTTTGAGTAAACAATGCTCAGTGGAAAAAATTAAGACATTATTCGGGGAAATATAAACCATGAGAGATCAGTTATAACTTTAGAAATAAAAAAGCAAAAAACCTCATTTGACAGATGAACTGAAGGTTCATTTGACAAGAAACTGAAGCTCAGAGATTAGAAGGTCTCAATGGACATAATGCAATTTTCTTTTGATTAATCAGTTAGTATTCAAACTATTTACACAAGGTCCTCCAAGATGGTATCACATGTTTCTAATTTGGACTTTTATCGCTTTTTCCTTCTCATAGCCTATGGTCAAGTTATAGCTTAAATTTTCCAGGGCTGCCTCAAGTTGTTATCCTAGAGATAACCGCTCCTCGAGCATCACTACAATCAATAATACCGCATGTCCACAGTTGTCTATATAATAAAAGTCAGCCTCAAAAGTGACTTTTCTCAATGGAGAATGATCACTAGCAAAAAGTGACCCTAAAACAGCCCACCACCATCTTTGACTCCCATCAACACACACAAATGAAACATTCCTAATTGTAAACTGACAGCTCAAATTTCCTCCCCCATATTCTTAGCAGCATGCAAGTGATATTTTCTCCACTAAAAGTAAGTTCCTAATGTGCAGGTTTTTATTATACAGACTGGTGATTATCATAGCATCTGATTCATATATACACTTATCAGTTCAATGGGAGGCCAAAATATTTTTAAAAAAAATTGGAACAATCACATGCTGCATAAGCAACTAGGTTGATTATGAAGTTCAATTTAAAATATTAGCATTAGGTCTCTTTCCATGATTTCTTCATTTGAAATTAATTTTCTATGAAGAAAATTTTACGATTCTTACTGAAAATATCCTACCACTCAGTTTTTGTAAATAATGCAAGTCCCTAAATCTAATATACACAAACCGGTGCATTAGAGAGCATTGCTACCATGTCTCCATTCTTGAAATAAAGAGGATCCATCCATATAGTCTCTCTCCCAATTATCTATATAACCTTCTACTCTTGATCAACTACCTTCTTAATAAACTTATCAGTAACTTGAAGTCTATAAGTGTAAAAGAAAAATAAAAAGACTTCACTTATACTACAAAGAAATATTTAGCTTGCCGTATTCTCAATAACTATTGTGTTGCTAGAAGGTGCTTGATTTGATTTCTTATTCTGCTCTAGCTTAGACTTTTTAAATTTTGCACAAATCATTATTGATAACAGAGAAGTCTTTCTTAAGACAAAGACTGGAGCTAAGATCCAGTACAAGATACGGATTCCATTTTCACCATCACTATTCAAAATAGTACTGGAAGTCCTAACTACAAAAAATTAGGCAAGAGAAAGGCATAGGAGGAATCCAAATTGAGAAATCCAAAATGTGAGGAGGATGGAAAGAAAGAAAAAAAGAAAAAAAAGTTATTATTTGTTAATGCTATGATAATATAGAAGTAGAACCCTGAAACAATTCAGGGAGAAAGTACTTAAAAATGTTAATGAGTTCAGTAAAGTATCAGGTTACAAAATCAATACTCAAAAAAATCAGTTGCCTCCCCTGATGCAAACAATCATCCCAAAGAAGAAGAAGTTAAGAAAACTATCCTATTTATAATTGGTCTAAAAAATAAACCTATCTGGGTATTAACCTAACAAGTAAATATTAGTAAATGGCCTCTATAATAAGTTATATGAAGTAAATGGCCTCTATAATGGAAATTATAAAATTTAAAGAAATAGAAAAAGACATAAAGAAATGGAAGGATATCTTATGTTCATGGATTGGAAGAATCAACATTATTAAAACTTCTTCTCATCCAAAGAGATTTACAGATTCAGTGCAATGCCATTAAAAATCTAAATGGCTTTTTTTTTTAAAGAAATGGAATATATGTTGCTGAAATTCATATGGATTCAAAAAAGACCTCATTGTTCCTAACTTTTTAGTTTGTAGTTTGGAAGTGTTCTAACTGTAATACAAGCCATAATTATAAAACAGCTCAGTACTGTAATAAAAATAGATATACAGAACAATGTTATAGAACTGAAAGTCAAGAAATTAAACCACACATATATGGTCAACAAATCTATGACATGGTCAATGAATCTATGGCAAAGAAGCAATGATTATACAGTGGAACAAGGAAAGTCTCTTCAATAAATGGTGCTAGAAAAATTGATTTACCACTTTGAAAATGAATAAAACTAAGCCACTAATACAATGCACAAGATCAATTCAAAATGGATGTAAGACTTGGATATAAAACCTGAAACCATAAAATACATGGAAGAAAACCATAAGCAAGACACTCCATGACATAAACTTCAGAAACATCTTTGAGTACTCATCTCTAGAAGCATGACAAAGGAGAATATAAACATCTGGGATTACATCGAAGTAATACACTTTCTGTACAGCAAAAGAAACAGTAAAATAATGAAGCAACCAATTAAATGAGAGAAAATATTAGTACACAACATATATCTGATAAGGGGTTGATAACAAAAATCTACAAAATTCAGGAAAAACAAGTTAACTCTAACAAAAGTAGACAGAAGAGCTCAAAAGATACCTCTCCAAATGAATGGTCAGTAGGCATTTGTTTCCTTCCTCATCAAACTACTAGGTGATATATCAAGAGTAGAATATGGAGCAAAATGAAATGGGATAAGGATCACCATATCTCACCTATGTTGAAGACTCTGCACACATCTTAACATCCTCACCTAATGTAATCATAATATAACTTAGTCACACAATCTCAAAGGTCATGGAATGAATTATTTCCCTATACATTCACCTGACCAAAATCACACACACACACAAATATAGTAATAAGGACCTAGATGTTCTCACTTTGAATCCAGCTTTATTTTTACCATAACAGGTGAACATTTTCTTGATAAGAAAATTTCCTTGATAAGAACCTGAATGTGCAAAGAATTCTGAGTGAGTTTTGAAGACTCTTGAAGTGGGCCAAGCCTTTCTGAGCAAAAGTTGAGTATCATTTGGTCACAGTCTGCACTTGGAGTCAAGCAGCCACAGTTGTAAATCCCCTCCCATGGTCATCAGCTATGTGACTTTGGGAAACTGATGCAAGCTTACCATGACTCAGACTTTGCCCAATAGGAATAAGCTAGTGTCATCTCTTAAGCATGAACATTAAAAAAGGTTAATATATAAAAACACCTATCAGCTGGTACAATAACAACTATGACTATTATATCCTCAGACACCAAAGACTGCACATCTCTAGGGAGTGCTCAGACTCATGGCATATGTGTACATATATATATATTATTATGAATAAGTACAAATGTAGGTGTGAAAAACATATGTACATATATATGTGTATATATGCTTACATACATGGGTGAACATGAGTATATAAAGTGAATGTATGCATCTGTATGTTTGTGAGCATACGGGTCCAGGGAGGGTTGGGAAAGTGAAAAGGATTAAATCAGAGAACTCAAGGTCAAATAGGCTGAAGTATGTGAGTTTTCAAATGAAAATAGAAAGTAACCTTACAAAAATATATGAAGACAAGTAGAGGAGCAATGCACTCTCCCATAATGACACACCTTTAGATTAATTCTACTAATGTTCTTCCATTGTAAGGAATCTTCCTCCCATATATTGTTAAACACAGAATTAGGGTTGAAATGTGAGTCTTTGCACACCTATTCTTTCTTCCCATATCAAAAAAAAAGATACTTAAGACAGAAGAGATATGAGTGCCAAGTTCTTTTCTGAATGAAAACCCCAAACCCCCTATGAAGAAAGGGAAATGGAGTAGGGACAGTGGATGTCTCTGGGCATCTAGTCACAGAATTGGTACTATCAGTCTATTCTGTATCTTCAGTGCTGCACTGTAGAGATATTGAGGTAAAGCAACATGCTGCAAATATCAGTGGCAAAGACAGAGCATTACCATACAGCATAATTTTCTGGCAATCAGACACCAAGTTACCAAAATATGTAAATTACATAAATGATTATTGCAAAAAAATTATTGTTTGCAGGTCTTTGAGCTGATCATCTAGCTGATGATCTATTAAGTAAATCAAATTGTTCTAGTTTCAATATGAAGTTTTTGTCAGAGTCCAGCTCAGAGATTAAATTGAAACACAGTTAAGGATGAGTTATTTTAACAATTTTAATTTTTTTAATGCACTGAACTATATATTTCATAGATATGGAGATGGGGTTGGGAAAGGTGATAGGTAAGAGACTGAATGGATACAATTTGAGATAAAGGTAAAAACAGAAAAATTCTAACAGTGGGATTAAAGGTACGGATTCCAGAAATAGATATCCTGGATTTGAATCTGAACTCTGCCGCTTATCAACTAGTTTGAACTTAGACAACATAAAGGACATATCTGTGCCTTAGTTTTCTTAGAACAATGACTCCCTCACAAAGTTTTTAGGAATTCCAGAATAACAGAATTTACTATATGTTTGGCACATAGTAAGACTCAAGAATGAAAAACAATGTAATACAACATAAACAACAACATGTGATGACAAACAACAACATGATACATTACAATACAATGACAAACTGTATTTCTCAAAAACCCCATAATAGCATCATTTGAACACATATTCTTCTAGAACATTCTCACAAATCCATCAAAACGTAGCATCTCTATCTCTTATCTGCAAACATGGGCAAGTCTTTGTAACAACTCATAAATAATGAAAATGACAAGATGTGTAACTTTTCAAAGACTAGCCATAGCTCTACATGCATTTCTACCTTGCTACTTTAGATTTTCTCTTGGAAATCAAATAAGTGTGACAAAGGAGAATTAGGAGTCTGAAGAGAGAGCCGCAAGGAAAGAAATCATATTCCCTGATGTGTTGTCCTCGCCAAGTCCTAGCATTGAAATGCCAGCAATTATTCGTGCATCTTGAAATGAATCCTTCATATCTAAGTCAAGGTCCCTGAGCTGATTTTACATAGCAACACTATAACAAGCCATATTCCTGGAGCAGTACCAGCATTTCAGATTTGTGAGTGAGCAAAATAAACAACACTGTTCTCTGGAGTAACTCATTATGTGCTATGAAATGACAGGCAGATATATAGATAAGTAAAATTATCTAACTTTAATTAACTGGTGTTCATTTTTTTCTGACAATATAGGAAACTTGATGACTTTTTTAATGACATATAATAAATTTAAACTAATGCCAACATACTTTCTTATAAAGATAGAGCTTATAAAGAAACTATAAGTACAACCAAGAGTCAACATATTCATCAGACATAAGTGGACAGACACATATAACACATGATAACTCGATGTAGCAGGCTGGGGAGCCCTATTTCAAGGTTAAGTAACTTTGTCAAGGTCACCTGGCTATTTTGTGGTTAATCAAAACTCACAAAATTAGGTATTTTCACTCCTAATGCAGAACTGTTTCAAACTGTCAAGAAGAAACTCTGGACAAAGTAGTTGTTAGACGTTGGTCAAACTTTTAATTCAGTCATAACCTGAGCAATGATCTTTACAATTGGATTCCTTTGAAAAATGAGAAGGTTAGATCAAAAAACCTTTAAGACCCATCTAACTCTGACATTCTGAGTGCGGAGTTCCTCCTATGTCTGTTAGATATTTCAAAATATTTTATTCCCTCCAGACTATAATATTTTCATGATCCAGTTTGCTTCCTTAACATCACGACTTGACACATCTCTCAGATTCCACAAGCAAATTCCTATCTGTGCTCTAGTCCTATGGATGGTGAATTCAAACTCACTCTCTACTATGGTTTCTAATTTAGTCCCCAATTCTCCTCATCTCCTGGTAGTCCCATCTGTGCATAATACCCCCAGTTTGACTATGCAGATACTACTAATCAATAAAGGGGGTAAGGGTAATAGAACATAACTTTCCATAATTAGGTTTAGGGTACAAGGGATTATGACTTTCATCTTGTGAGCAAACTCGCAGCTTCCAAACTTTAATTTTAGGAGCTTCCATGTTGGGTCTACTGACAAGAAATGGAAGGCAGTCTTCAGACAAAAGTCAACTAGAAAGTAAGGGTTTCAATCTAATAACCCAGAAAAAATTAAACCTGAAATCACCTGCTCTTGGAAATAAATCATTTCCCAGTTGAGTCTTCAGATGAAACTAGATTTTGATGTAAAATTTGGAGGAGTGCAGGCTTATGAAAAACTGCGAAGCTGATTTGTCCAGTTAAGTTCTGTTCAGATTCCCAAACCAAAAGAGAGAGAGAGAGAGAAAGTGTTGTTTTAAGGTACCATATTTTTAAGGCATTTTCTATATAGCAATACAGAACAAATACTTCATATTGAGATCTTCTGATCACTGAAAGGAGACACACTAACACCTTCTCCTCCCCACACACTCTAAATCTTTCAGTTTTTATCATACCAACAGAATTGTAAGTCCGAAAAAATAAAGCAGAGAGATCCCAAAAGATATCCATCATATCCAGAAGGAGAGGTATGGAGGAGCTTTACTGTGTCAGGCTGAAATGCAAACAGCAGGCAGGCCTGGTCATGAAAGAAAAAGGCTTAGTAGAATGTGGATACTCTGTTCAGGGGTTCTCTAGAAAACACCATTTATATGCTGCTGTATAAATCTATTATGAGACACACTGAAAATGGAAGAAACATGTCAGAATCAAACTTCATTTATAAACAGGGACCTGAGGTTAAGAAAGAACTGACTTACTTTATGCAACTTGTTTATTGGAAGGGACTGGGAGGTAAGTTAATTTTACTTGACTCAAATCATTTCTCTTTCCAGTGCAAATGTAAAAATAAATTTCATTTTGAGCAAAACAGCAATTCATTTCATTTTTAATAAATATGACTTTTATGTCATATTTTATGGTATTTTACATAAAAGAATAGAAAAACTCATAACAGGTACATAATACATGCACACGTATATGAACACATATACATGAACCTATCCATATATATGAAAGTATTCAAATTTATAAGTTGTTAAGCGACAATTTCTATTTTTTTAGTTTTAAAAGAGAATTTGGTCCTCCAATCGAATTGGAAGGAATTGAAAAGAGTCTATGTAAGAGGTGAGAAGTTTATAATGACTATTTCCTCCTGAAAACAGTTTAGAGAAGTCAATATTTACCCTAGATGAGTGGATGATATAGATATATATAAAATAAAATATGTTTAGCATAATATGCCATATTATAAGTGGGATGAGTATGAAAAATAGTATTTGTATAGTGCTTTGTAATTTACATAGAATTTAACACACAGGATTATTAAACCATGTAAAACAAAGTAGGTATTCACACCATGGAGGTTCAAATTGATAAAACAAAAGTCTTGCTTATAAATATGGCAAAGCCAAAATTGGAATTCTAGCTTCTAGATGTGGGTGTTTTTTAGATAAAAAATTGCAAAAGAAAATAATTCCAGATGTTTTTAAAAAATATTGTAAATTCTGTCACTTTACTACCTTACCAGGAGAAAAAAAAAATTAAGATGGAGTTACCTCCTCTAGAAATTGAAGACAATAGGCTAGTCTGTTGTTGACACTAGGACTAATATTTATGGTATATAGCCATAATATGGAAAAGGAAAAACATAGTTTATAAAATACTTAATTGATAAGAAGTATGATCCCTACATTAGCACTATATGAGAACTTCTTAGAAACAAAAATTTTTGAGATTCACTGCAGATTTAACAAGCCCAAAACTCTGGGAATGAAGCTTAGTGATCTGTTGTTTAGCAAGCTCTCCAGGGCATTCTGAGGAACAGTAACTAGGACCATAATTTTAAATTCTTTACTCTCTGGGTAGGTGAGTTATAATGAGAATAAATAACATCATCCCATATTAGACTCATTAAAGTGTGATGAGTTCATAACTTATGAGTCAAGATTTTTACTTTTAAGTGAACCTTGTTCAATTATTACAAGGATTATCTTGTAATGCACAGAAACAGACTCTGTTGATTCATGCATATATCAGATGAAAGGACACTACTCTTTTGAATCCGTGCATTAGAAGCCACTGAAATAACCAAAAAGATCAAAGTCTCAGGGAGAACTAGACCCACACTCTTGGGGATATTACAAGAAAAATGCCCAGTATATATAAGATAGAAAATTTATTACATAGAGTTGTATGGATATCATAGAACAAACTTATATCAAACTTTGTCACACAAAAGCAACAGTTCAGACAACTTAAGAATGAGCATTTAGCTCTCCATAATATGATCTGTTAAGTGCTAACTATATGCCAAATACTCTTTCAAGTACATGCACATGGTAACTCATTTATTCCGTATTATAATCTTATGAGGTGGATAATAACTATCCATTGAAAGGTTTTTTTTTTTTTAATAATGAAAAACAAATTGAAGTGAATAACCCCAAGTTACACTTAGAAAGTGGTTGTGATTTTAATCCAAGGTCATCTGATCCTATAAACTATGACTTTAATTGTTATACTATATTGCCTTTCAAATTAACTCAAAGAATTTGATTCTAAATCTTCTTGGATATCATGAATTTCAGTTCAAATTACTTTCAAAATTATGAATGTGGTCCTCCAATTTGCACAGACATCCCTCTGACTGCAAATGCTGACCTGCAACACAATCTTAAAGAAAAAAAAATAAAACTTCTAGAGAATAATAAACAAAAGAAAAGAAAGTTGATATAGCTTTCTTTGATACAGGACAAAAGCCGTACCAACTCAAAGCTAGAATCACCATCAGAGATCCTTTTATTCTTCAAGTCCAATTTACAGATATTGGAACAGACTCAGAGAGGGAATTACCTCCTACTAGGTATCTCAGTCAATTATGGCAGTGCTGGACCTCTTAGGCCATTTTAAGGAACTGTTCCCAAAGGTTTAACTAGGTTGTTGAATTTATTTCAGTTTAAGACATGTCATTTGCAAAGCAGAGGAAGTAGTCTCTTTCTGCTTGGCCCTTACACTGTTTCACTGAAAATCCTCTCACAGTTCTCCAGAGTACTGCTGATAATCATCAACCATCTTCCAAAGTCATTGGAGATCTCTGTCAATAGCATTCCTAATAAATCACATCTACACTCATTATCATGGCAAAGGGTACAAAGCCATTACTGAGGCTGAACTGTTTGCCTTAGGCACAGATATAGTCAATTTTGGTGCCTGGGAAAGAATCAAAGTCTTTTGTCTTTCCTTCCAAGTTTTATATCAGTGAACAGAAAACTCCAAGCCCTGTAACCAAGAATGAGAGTAGCATGAAATCCTAACATCGTTCAAATCAGTTCTCCCATCTGTTGCCTGAATTCCATTCCCAGCATTATTGCCAAAATTCATTTACTAATGATGATGGTGGTGGGGACAACAGAAATAACAGTGTTATTGTGTGCAAGATAGTGTATTCACACATTAGACACACATCCTTTATTTCACATGGTCCTCATGTCATCTCTGAGATGTGCTGATAACTCAGGTTAATAACAGAGGGTTAAAGAGTTTAAATAATTCACTTGGTAAATGCTAGGATTCTTTCAAATGCCTTCAATGAAGGCATACTTCCCTTTTCATAAGGCAATTTAGACTGAACTTTATTTAACTGCCTTTACGATTAGTATTATCATTATATTACAATGTTGACTGCCTCCTTTGGCTTCAAAATATCACTCTTTGTTTTACTCTCTAAAACTGTATAGAAGTCTGAGTCCACCTGTAGAGTTTCCTGTCTCTACAAGCATAAGCAGCACTGACAGCTCCCCTGATATCCAGGTAAAGAAAGATCTACCTTTATTTTTAGTGACATCCTGTATGTGCTTCTTTAGGATGCATAAGTTGCCCTGTTATTGTCAATTTGTAGTCTGCCAATAGGCTATTTGCTTCTTTATGGTGAGGATTATGTATAATGTTATGTTTTCCAGGCACAGTGATCAATAGAAAACTTTTAATAAAATCTAAATGAGATGTAACTCACATATCAAAAAATTCTCCTGTTATAAATGTGTAATAAGTGGTTCTTCATGTATTCAAGTTAGCATGCAATCACTGTCTAGTCCCAGAATATTTAATCATCCCAAAGAAAATTCCTGTCCCCATTAGTAGTCTCTCCCTAGTCTCTCTTCCCTAGTCTTGCCTCCCCTGGTAACTAGCAATCACTTACCTTTCTGAGTGTCAATATATATATATATATATATATAGACTATGTATTATATACATTACATGCTATGTATAATATACATCAATACTATATATGTGAATATATGAATTCATATATAAATATATATGAATATATATGCATATAGTATATATTTATAAAATGTGAAACATTTTGTATCTCACTTCTTTCATATAGTATACAATTTCATACAGTATACAACTTTTCAGTTTTGTACAGGTAGATTATGTATCAGTATTTCACTCCATATTTTTGATTGAGTAATATTTAATTTTATGAACATACTATATTTTACTTTTTTATTTATCACTAATGGATATTTATGTTTTTTACACTTTTGGACTATTATGAGCAATTCTGCTATGCATATTTATGCACAGGGTTTTGTGTAAATATGTTTTAATTATTTTGGAAAATATATACATAGGAATATAATTGCTTGGTTTTATGATAAATCTCCATCTAATCTTTTAAAAAACTGGGATTTTTCCAACATGGCCTCAACATTTTACAGCCAATCAACATTATATGACAGTTTCAGTTTCTCTACATATTTATTAATTTGTGTTGTCTATTTTATTATAATTAAGACCACAGCATGTATGAAGTGATATCTCACAGTTTTGAAATGATAATTTTCTTGAATACAAATATTGCCAAACATTTTTTTCAATGTACATTAGCCTCTTCCATATCTTTGTTGAAATTTCAATTCAGATCCTTTGTGGATTTTTTAAATTGGATTATTTGTATCTTTCTTGTTGAGTTATAAGAGTCTTAATACATACACTCCCTAATCACATTTACCCTAAGCAAATGCTCTTCCTCTTTCCTAGAGTTTTTTGTTCTCTTTCTTGTTGGTTCATCTGAAGAACAAACTTGTTTTAAAATTTTTGGTAAATCTAACACAACCACATTTTTCTTTACTTGTTTATGCTTTGATATTACTAATTGTAGAGAATAATGACTGCACTTGTAATCTCTTTTAATAGTTTATTAAGTCATTGATACATTTTGAGTTATTTTTCAAACATTATCTGAGGTAAGTTTCTAATTTCATTTTATGCATGAGGATATACAGTTGTTTCAGCACTATAAGAAGCAGAAAGTCTATTGATGCTTGGCATCACTATTGAAAACTGATTGGTTATAAATGTAATGTTCTATTTCTGGACCCTCAGTTGGTATTCCATTGGTCTATGTGTGAATATATTTTATGCCAGTACCATGTTATTTAATTATTGTAGCTTTGTAATAAGCTTTGAAAATTAAAATGAGCTTGTGCTTTCTTTGTGAAGATTGAATTCACTTTGGTTCACTTTCATTAATTTTATAATTTTTTGTTGTTACCTACAAAGCAGGAAGATGAAATTGTCACAGAGATTGCTTGGAAGTACCACATCAATCTGGAGAGCATGCCACCTTAACCATAATACACCAAGCAATAGACACAGGATTAATTTCCAATTATCTGATCTTTTTTAACATCTTTCAACAAATTAACAGTGATTGTGTGCTCAATCAACAGTCAGTGAATAAAACAAAACAAAAAAACACCAAAAAAATAAAACTGAAAATGAATAAGCCAGTGAATTAAAAAAAAAAACAAGCATTTTTTACTAAAATATATATATTTATTATATATATATATAATAAATATATATATATATTTATATTATATATATAAATATATATATATATATTATATTTAATATATATATTTCTAAACTTCTTGAATCCAATCTCCCTTCTCAGAAAGCCACCCTTGACTAGTTCTAGATTTCAAGTTACATTTTGGTCTTTTCCCCATGATATTATTATCCATAAACTTTTTTTTTTTTAATGTATCTAATAGGCTGGATACCAATAAAGAGGTGAAGGCACAACTCCATTCATATTCTCCCTCTAGAAAATACTTGGGAAACCAATTTAACAAAGCAACAAGCAGATTACCCTGATTCTCTCTTTTTCCTTCCCTTGCTGTCTGTGAAGTCTGATCTACAAGTGACTGTTGAGTAGATTTCCTCATAACACAGTTAATCATGGTAACTTTTAGCTTTATAAGCTGGTTGATGAGAAAACGGAACTTTGATATTAGCATTACATAGAATATGAAATCATTCAGGATACTGTTAAAAAAAAAAAAAAAAAGACCTGTTTCCTGATGTGGTCTGCCTTGGTAAGGATTCATTTTGCATATGTTGGTCATTTGGGAAATAAAGTATTATTCACAAATTGAGTGGCATAGAAATCCAAGAAAATTCCAAATTACTCAGCAGTTTAGCATTTCTAACAGTTTCAAAGAAGTAACATTTCCCAGCATTTCCATGTAATTATTAACAATATCAA
Source organism: Uropsilus gracilis (assembly GCA_004024945.1). Taxonomy (NCBI): domain Eukaryota; kingdom Metazoa; phylum Chordata; class Mammalia; order Eulipotyphla; family Talpidae; genus Uropsilus; species Uropsilus gracilis. The sequence goes on along the minus strand of PVHY01000355.1, from coordinate 70,515 downwards.
GATAGAAAATGTGCAAAACAGTTTACAAATGATTCAGGTAACCAGTAATAGAACTATCAGTACTTGAACCATCACAATTCTTAAAAGGAACAATAATATCCAATCTCCTTAGGCCACTTTAAATCTTATTTTATTTATGCCAACATGTTACTTAAATGGATCCATCACTTACCATCAATATAAGAAAAGACTCCATTTAGAATTAACTTCTATGCTTGAAAAATATCGGAAGTATACATATTTTTAAGAGTGTTCACAGGCACATATATACATACAGATACAAAACTAATTTCCATCTTAAAAGCACAAGTTGGATTTAGGCAATTAAATTGTTTTAAAATGGCTTAGAATTGGTGTATACTTATGACATTTCAAATGTCGGGTCAGGAAGAATCAGAAATAGCGTGGTAAAGGAAGAGATGAATCATAAATGCCTAGGCAATAGTCTTATCATAATTCTGCAGATATTTCCTGTTTGTTTCATTAAAAAATGGAAGCTTCTATCAGTTCATCAGTCAGGTAACTTTTGTCTCCTAGCACTGATTCCAAATAATTTATCACATTGATCTTTGTATTAGGGAACACTGAATAACATAATAAGAGGCTCTTTTCAGCAGTTCTGCCGAGGATGCTGAAAAGAACTTGAGGTTTATTTTTTATTTTATCCTAGTAACAAAATAATGGGCATTGTATTGAATTATAATTTAAGATAACATCATCTTCTCAACTGAATACATTGTCATCAAGTGATATGAGGCAATATAGGACTAAAGCTAAAAATGTTAGATGAAACAGCTGCAATCATTAGGTTCCCCTTGCAAAACATATTTGACTCAACTTGTTACTTATTTTTTATTGGTGTAAATACATATTCATTATAGAAAAATCAAAGAGCAGCTCTAACTTTGTCACGTACTAACTCAATGTCAACTCCCTATTAGATCTGCGAGTGGGTTACTAGGACATGGGTATTTACGCTATTACTCAATTTGATGATAATATACACCTGTCCCTTCAATATACGTGAATTTGCATATTTCTGTGTAGCAGGAAACAAAAGCTAATCTTGCCTCAATGACTTCATAGTGCAGTGTTTATAACAGTTACTCCTTTGCTAAAAGTATTACATATTTTTATATTGTCTGTACAAAATATGGTATATGACATAAGAATATCTTTTTCTATGAGAGCCATTTATGAGTCTGCACAATGAAAACAAAATGCAATTTCCTGCTATGGTCTTGATCCCAATCTGACAGTAAAGGTGTATTTCTAGGTGAAGGCCCAGGAACAAAAAGAAGAGACATTCTAAAATGAATAAATGGCCTTGTCTGTACTTATAAATGAAAACTATAGCTACCTGCTGGATTTACAGCAATATGTGTCCTTTTTGTTCAATAAAAAGCTAATCTAGTTTCACAGAAAATAAGTATGTTCAAATTAAGAAACAACAAAATAAAAGTCCATAGGAAACATTAACATATTAACAATATGTGATTTTATAATATTTTTACATTTGTGTGATATGAGTCTTAGAATTATACCCCATTGTCAGTTTTGTATACATGCCAAGCCGGTTATTCACTATGACAAATAGCAATATGTATGACTTGTTATTAACCACCTCCAACCTCTGTCTAGAGAGACCATCCTTATTATTCTTATGTTTTACTTTAGCTATAATGCACATACAGGAAATGGGTGTTAACATGAAAAATCAATGACTCTCCCTTATTTCTGTATGTATTTTTCTTCTTAAAACATTCTTATATATTTGCATTGTAAAATATCATCATTCTAAGTAAAAACCACAGGTGGATTTTTATTATGATGTTTGTTAGCTTTTCATTTACAAAGAAAAAAAGAGGGAGGGATAAAGTTTCATACAAAGGCTATTACCAAAATAGATACTTATTTAAATGGTGGAGAAGGAGCAGAGAAATAGAGAAAGCAGTCCTAACAAGAAAGCCCTTTAATTTTGTAAATGTGATATGCGATTCTGCATGGACATTGGGTCAATTATTTTCACTAAAATGCTGCTACAAAATGGAGATGCTCAACAGGCAGCTTTGTGTATTTCTTTTTATATAAATGTATAGATTGGATGATTCAGAGAACTAAAGCACAATCATCTCATAGCCAAGAATTCATTACGGTCTTGCCAATGAATCAAAGTTAAAAACCCCAGGGCTCATGGCTCAGGTACCACAGAAGATCAAACATTCCAGCAAAGGGTAGCTTCCACCAGTCCCAGCAAAGGTGGCTTCTACATGGTCTCAGCAGCAGCTATCAGGTCAGCGTCAGCTGGAAGCAGTTCTGGGACCACCCTACACCACAAACCCAGAGCACACGCTTACAATGGGATATGTAAAATTGACATTTGTGTGCAAAAGTTTTGTAGAGGTACAAGATAGATTTTCAGTCTATATTTCCACTCTGAAAATGTTATATTTTCATGACTTTATTTCATAACTTTATTGTGCTTGTCATATGACACAAATACAAGCACCATCTTCTAAAAAAGAAGGAGGTATAAATGGTATTGAGATGCAATTATATACAATCTAAAAATTCATTGCCCATCATCAAACCCATGCCATGCAATCTGAGTCAGCTAACAACTCCTCCACCCCCATCTCATTGTTATTTAACTGCTAAAGTTCTCTGCAGGTACAGACTAATTCAAAATTACCCAGATCTGCCTAACATGGACACTACAATAAATTAGATATTTTTCATCTAAACTGGTATTTTTGCACATTGGGTTTTAATCTGTTCTAGTTGGTATCTTACATAAGAGATTTTTACAGTGTTTCAACCTTTACCGTATCTCCCAAAGAAAATTATTAGTGAGTAGACAATACAATCTGCTCCTAAATTTTCCCCAGTAGAATATGAAAGGAGAAAAATGACACTACCCAGAACTATTCTTTTTTCAGGAGAGTAAATCCCAGTTCTTACTCCAATTCTCAAGCAGCCAAAAAAAAGCCAGTAAGTCCCAGTCTGCAGAGATGGTACACATCTCATCGCACAGTAGCAACACGTTGCACCTTTCATTTCCCAGTAGTCTGCATGTTTGGGTTGCCCTGGATAATATGAAATATTAAAAATTTAATTACTAATTAATCTCCCCTGCAGCTGCTCATGGCTTTTGCGAGCTAGAACAAGGAGCACATAAGAATTGGAGATGCAGGGCACCACAAGACTCCACCCTGATTACACTGCTCCAAACCCTCAGGCCACTTGCATTCCTAATAAAAAGTTCTAAACAATACACACAACACCTGAAATAATTTCTCAGGCAGCCTCATAGATTATTGCTTTATAAAATGAACTTGGGGTGGGAGCACTGGAATTACAATTAAAGATGTGTCCTTGCAATCAAACAGAAAGTATGTACTCAGTTTCCACAAAGATTAGGAAGTGTTGACACTTTTGAAATGCTCTAAATAAGGAAGCTAAAAATATCATTTATCAGCTAACTAGCATTCAGGAAGGATAATTCCCAAATATACAAAGACCTAGAGATTTAAATCGAGCTTCAGGCACAAAGATCTCAAAACAAAGCAGGAAGGAAAACTAGGCCTTGAATCAAGTCAACCCTACCTATTGTTGCTCCCCAGCATCATTGCAACAGGAGGAAATTTGGGGTGACCACGTCCATTTTAGAAATAAGTAAAAGTAAGCTTACACTGGGGGTGTGGAAAAATCCATAACAATAGTGCTATTTTTGGAGAGATGATGCATGGACAGGAAATGATGTTGTCCTTGTTGGAAAACTTGGAGTTTAGACTACAAAACTGTTTGCAATCCTGTCCAGATTCTCAAACTCTCTCCACATTTGTGCATACTAGTCTAGAGAAAATCCACTTCATCAATTCGTAAGCAACTTTAAATAAAAATTGCTAACTCCCCACTTACCATAAAATATTCATCAAGAATATATCTGAAAGTTCTTTCAAGTCACCTAGGAACTAAGTGCAATCCTACTGAGCTCATTGTGAAGAGAAAAGCTAAATTTATACTAGGTAGTCAAAGTAGACCATGTTAAGTCTGGCTATGTCCAGTAAAGAAAAATCATAAACCCACAACTTATATTTTGTCATCTACAAATGGACATATACTTGTAAGTGCTAACAAATTGCCTAATGGGTGAGGTTTAAAGACACACTAATTTTAAGATGTTAAAATTTTACAAATGCCTGTCTCCTTTTCAGTTAAGTTTGTGATTTACTTACTCCTTTGTTGTGTTTCCAAGATATATTATATAGAGAGTGTAGGGACATTTTGAAGTAAACTGAATCACTGAACGCTACTACCAAACTGTCCCTTGGTTATTGTGATTATCCACAGAGGACCATTAAGTCTTGGTTTAGGGAAATGAAAAGTATCAGTCATCTTGCCTCTGACTGTGCTTCTCTGAGAAAATCCATTCCTGCTGTGGGCAAAAAGTTTCCTTCTATAAACTAGGAAGTTGACTACATGACCACAACAGCCCATGTAAGCTCATACATTCTACAATGATGCTGAGCCTACAATAAACCACACAACTACCTCCAAATATCTCACATAGATTCTGCTAAACCTACACCCAAGTTACAAGTATTTTATTTCAAAATACTAAGAAGTCTAATTGCCTAACTCTACAATGTGTCATGGAAATATATTTTTATGTCTAATCTAAAATTTGTTTAAAGGTTTTAACCTAATCCCACTGCAGCCAGAATGACTCCTCATTTCATGTACATTCTGAAACTTCTCTGATTGTCAGAGTCCTTGAGTAACAAAGGGGCTACTTAGGTGCTAGGTATATGTGATTATTTTATCTGGCATCCCCCTTTCTACTCTATATCCACCATAGTGCAATAGTACTAGCTTATTTGTGAAACAAGTCTTCACATTAGATATTCCTTGACTTTTTCAATCCTGTCATCTTTGCATCGTGAATTCTGTGTCTTCACTGCACAGGAAAGTAAGTGAAATCAAAATTCTCCCTGTTTCTGAAATTTTTCTTAAGACTGACTTAGAAAGATATAAAGAACAAAGTTGATAGTCTTATTCATAATTTCCCAACAATTCAACATCTCGTGGGAAACATGATACAGTAGCGGACTGCAGCCTTTCTTTTTTGTCTTTTAAAATTATTTAATTGTCTCTTCTGTAAGACCAACAGTTACTCTAGGGCCAGAACATGTTGACACTAACTTTGTATGTCCAACCTGATCCATAGTGAGATCTCAATAAATAAATATAGGTGAATGACTAAACTTGTGAAATTTAAACACACACACAAAAAAGTAGGGGGGGGGACTTAAACAGAAATAAAGTTGGGGAATATTTTTCTTTGTAAAGCAAAAGGAGAAAAATGTTCTATTAAAACCTCTTTCTAAGAAATGGGGCAGTTTTCACAGGTGTTATATGAATGGAACTCTGCTCAATCCCATATTCTACAAAGATTCTACATGAATGCTCATTTTCCCTAAATTCTTGAGTTAAGGCAGTCTAACAAAGGTGATTCAGAGGAGGGTTGGGAAAAACAGTCTAAACATGCCTGAATAGTGAGAAATCACAAAGCTACTAGTCTACTTTAAATAGTCAGGTGACTCAATGAGTTTTGCAATACTTTGGATTAAAATGGAAACATCAAAATTGGTCATTAACAGTCTACATTTTCAGGACTTTCCAAGCTCCTTTTAATTATAATACAGCAGAGTCTACTGCAGACATCTTCTCTTGGCACATATTTTTAATATTTTAAGTGTATGATTATTGTACTCATAGCATATAATTATACTAACTAGTAAAGAGTAACATGTCTAACTCAGTTTCTCCAGAGCGAAGATAATTCAGAAGAGTGAGCTAGATCTCCCAGTTAACTCTTGCTTTCCTAAATATAAACAAGAAAAAAACATAGTGTGTACTCTTTAATTTCTGAATGTAAGAGGTATATTGCACATACATTCCACCGTAGTTCTAATTTTTTGTATGCAAGGGTTAACATTTTTAATTTTTTAACCTCTGTATCTAATCCATTTTATGAGAAAACCACACTTTCACTCATATAACTGATTGCATTGCTTTTGTCATTGGTAAAATAATTTTTAAAAAGCCTGAAATGCATAAATATAATTCTACAATTTTAAGAAAGATGTGTAGATTTACACAATGGAATACTATTTAGCTATAAAAAATAAACATGAAATCCTAACATTGGCAGCAACATGGAAGAACCTAAAGGGTGTTATGCCTAGTGAAACAAATCAGAGAGAGAAAGACAAACACTGTGTGATTTTGTTCAGATACGGTAAACAGAGAAAAACAACAAATGAATGAACCACAATAACAAAAATAAACTTTTAGGTTATTGGACCAAATTAGTGATTATCAAAAGCGAAAGTAGGAAGGTACTAGATCTGTGTAAAAGGGGTTAACTGTATGGTGAGAGGTCAAACTGATGCTTTAGTAGTGAATATAAAGTTGTATAACAGATACTTATTTACAATGAGGCACATTCAAAACCAATATATGTTATGAACCAAAATTACTTTTTTTAATCAAAAGCTGTAAATTCAAGGTTCAGATGTGCCCACATTGTCATCATGTCCTAAGATATGTCACTTATCTGCTGCGTTAGAATTTCTTCACCCACAAAATGAGCATACCACCTGTAGTTCAGATCTTTTCCCAGTTAGAATATATGTGAAAGTGCTTCAGAACCAGGAAAGTACTGTGCAAATAACAGTGATTATGAGTTTGTGTACATAGTAAAATTGCTCAAATAAAAATGTAGCTGGTGAATAAACCCATTAAACTGTAGTGGTTTATGAGAGGCATGTGTAGACACAGTCTTAAAGAATGAAGACAAAAAATTCTAAGCCAATTCTCACCAGTATATATTAAGGTATAATAACTTTACATTAAAAAGAGAGAGAGAGCAAGAGAGAGAGAGAAAGACAGCGAGAGAGACAAAAACACTGTTAAAAAAAAAAAAAGGAGGGGCATAGAATTATTCCAGTACCTAAGGGAAGTGCAGTGGCAAATTCAGTGGCCTACTGGGCAGCGAAACTGGACTTGAGGCATTTGTTCATGGGCAATGAGAAAATCAAAAAACACACAAAACATTTTACACTGAGTAGGGATCAGAAACTAAAGTAAGCATGGCTTGCTGAGGAATGTCTCAGCCTTACTTAGGTCAATCATCTAGATTCTTTCCAAAGTTGGGATTGTTTCCCATGTTCCTTTTTCCAAATGAATTTTAACTTTCCCCTGCCTGAAAATTATTCAACTATTGTCCCATTATCTACAAATGGCTTAAAAACCTAATCAGGCATTTAAACTTGTCCACAGGCTCTTAGAAGGTATCCCTCTAGCCCAAGAGTCACTTCAGGACTTCAAGGCCTTGGTTAATAGCACCCAGCACTCACAGTTCACTGAAACATTCTGCAACTTTCTGCTCTGTGGTTCAGGTTATTCTCCCTTCTTCTTTCCAGCAAGTATAATCCTATAGATTCTTCCAGCTGAACAGGCAAGTTATGTTATCAACCTTCTCAGATTCTGATAACCTTCAAAAGAATCTATCACTCCATGTGCTTCTACAAAATCAGTCATTGTCTAACTTACATTATGATCTCCCAGAAGAGACCAGCAGGTTTTATTTATCTTTTTTCCCAACCATCTACTTCCCTTATCCTAACAGTTCCCCCCTGCACACAAAAAAATACCATGTTTGCTATACACATGTGCGCAGTATCAGTTTACTAAAATGAAGAGGACTTTTACTATTACAGGTCCAGGGGGACCAAAACCAAAGAGAGCTATTGAAGAATAGCTCTGATATGTATGTTTTGCTGTATATCCCCATTATATGTTTAGGAAAGGTAATGGGAACGTTGCAATAACTGAGAGCAAAGAAACAGAACTGATTTTAAATGTGTTAATTGAACCACAGTTGGATAATACAGAAGCTGCTGTTGAAGAACTGAAGCTAGACTCAAGAATGTCATAGGTCCTGTCACTTAGGCAAGTGAATATGGAGCGCTGAGCAACACAGTGACTAGAGAGCTGTTCTGATGCTTGCTTGATCTAGAACTCTGCTGGCTGTCCACTGAGGATGCAGAAGCACTGAAACGGATTGCCATTAATGTTTTATGGCCACATGTATGTAGGAATGATAACTAATTGGGAAGGTCAGTTTCTAAAGGAAGACATTACCCTTGGATGCAGAAAACTAGTGAAGATTCATAGTAAGGACAGGATGCAAAGTAAAACTGACAACAAGGTATCATTTGCACTAAAAGAAACAGATTATTTGTTATGATATATTTAAGTCATTGGTGCCAGTATAAGTTGTTCACAATCTTCACAATCTTTGCAGAAAAAAATTAAGTAGGCACAAATCTCAACGTAAAAACCCCACTAGTGAGGGAATACAAAGTGGGAAAAAGCTGCAAAGAAAATATACACAAGCATGTCCCTTGTACCATTACCTACAACAAAAATAAGGAAGTCACCTTAATATCTGAAAGAAGAATTTCTCTACAATCTACAGCCCTCACCTTCAATACAGATTTGCTTAAATTCTCAACATGCTAATGAAATATCCACATAATCACAGACAGAAAAAAGCAAGATGATGGAAAAATACATTCAATTTTTCAAGCATTGTTATATAATAGTGTTTCATTATTTTAAATAAAATGTTAATAACATCAATATGATTTTACCCACTGAGCTGATACTAAATAAAATGGCCATTGTGGCCACTGACTCTGAAAAGATTAAAATAGAATGAAAGGGGTGAAGGACAGGGTGTTGATTCAGAGCAAGTGGAGGTCATCCGAGACTAAAGGCCAGCTCTTACCTGTGGGAGTCGAGGCTTATAGGGGGAGCTGCATTCAAGGTCAGCCAAGATGCTTGTCAAGGAGTCAATCTCAGCATCTAGGCTGGAGCGTCTCTCCTCAAGGGTCTTTCCTCCAGGAGTTCCCTGCCAGAAGCAACACAGACATGTTGACAAAAGGAAATTTCCATTTCTATTGAAATCATTATAGGTTCAAAGTTGTTTTTTTGTTGTTGTTGTTGTTTTAAATTATTTATATATACATATATTTCACATCATTGTACTCCCCAGGGGTAACCCACCAACTCCCCTCCCTGGCTGCTCCAGCTGGTCCCTCTTCCAAGTTGTATATATTTTTTAAAATTCATTTTATTGATTTGTCACAATTGTGCATTAATTGATCCCTCCTCCTCCCACCATATCTCCCTCTGTATCCCCCTTCCTCCTCCCTCCATGTCCCCCCTCTGTATCCCCTCTTCAGTCACTCCTCCCATTTTTCTGCAAATTGTTGTTTGGTTAAGTTGATGTTTAGTTGTTGGTTGTTTGGCCTGTTCTTCTCTTCCGATATATAAGTGTGTGTGTGTGTGGTTTTTGTTGTTGTTTTATTTTATTTTATTTTTTTTTACCCCAGGGCTTTCCCACTTCACTAATATTTGTTAACTATCCTGATCTTTTGTGCTCTTCACCTCCCCCACCTTCTTCCCCCTCCTCCTCTCTTGCTCCATGGTTCACTCCCATTGGTTGTTTTCATTTTTTCTTATTTGTTTGTTTGATTTTCCCTATATGCCTCATATAAGTGAGGCCATCCTTTACTTCTCTTTTTCTTTTTGACTTATTTCTGCTAATATGAGTCTTTCTAGTTGCATCCAGGTTGCTGCAAATGACATGTGTTTGTCCTCCTTGATGGATGCATAGTATTCCATCATGTATATGTACCACATTTTTTTTAGCCAATCATCTGTTTGGGGGCATTTGGTTTGTTTCCAATTCTTTGCAACTGTAAACAGGGCTGCAATGAACATGTGTGTACATGTGTCCTTTTGAATTAATGTCTTCATGTTCTCTGGGTAGATTCCTAGTAGTGGGATTGCTGGGTCAAATGGTAAGTCCACTTTCAATTGTTTGAGGGTCCTCCACACAGTCTTTCATAGTGGCTGGACCAGTTTGCACTCACCCATGGGAGCCAACCCCCACAGCCAGCTTCCTCCGGAAACCCGCCCATACTGCGCACAAATAGGTTAGCGGCTGGAGGTCAGGTTCAAAGTTTTTAAGTAATAGTATGGCTTTCTGCAAGTTTTTCTGCACTTTTTTTTTTGTTGTTGTTGTTCTTTTATAATACCTCTGTGATGTTGGCTGGAACACAATGATCCTTTTTTGATAATAAGGAAGTACCAGGTGACTATCTTATTTAAACATATACAGAAAAAATTTATGTGCATAAATGAGGAAATAATTGTCTCCAGCCCTACCCTCAAGGTATAGATACAACCTGGGAGATAATGCAGGTTCACACTGCCTAGGAACCACTATGTAGAATGATGACATTTTAACTGGAGTAAGACAAGAGAGGAGCAGAAGTGGAATCAGGGCCATCAGTGGATGTGAGTTGTGCTTGTGTGAACAAGAGGTGGTAGATCCTGAGTGATGTGCCTCAAAAGTGAACTATAATATGACCACTTAGTGTTTTTGGCCCAAGGAATACAGAGAAAGAGTGTGGCAGTGTTTACGGAACATGGAGCTGGGGATATGTGCATTTCACATGCGTTGTTTCATGCTCTCAGAAGCACCCAATTCTGATGGCATATAGGAGCAAAGGAGCCAGGAAGGGACAATAACACTGCCATAAGAACCTCCCCCAGAATTGGAGTAGGTTTGGGGAAAACAATTTTTTATAGAACATAAGTCAAGGGAATATAAAGGGAATAGGCCCTATGATTGGGACAAAGGTGAGTAAAAATAATTTTTCATGGTGTCATGGTAATAAGTGTTATGCTCATGTGCTGGGAGAGTCTCTGAAGACTCCATCAAGAAACCAAAGGGCATCTGCAAGCAGACACAATAGGAAGGGAATAATGGGCAGTTAGTGTAATTTAATCAACTCTATTGAACTTGTCTAAGGAAGTTAAACATCAGGACAGTGTCTAGAACAGGCATTTATTTGCCAAGCAAACAGAATATTCCAGCAACAACAAAAGATAGGTTACCCGGACAAGCTAGAATTAAATTTTATAATGTTCTAATTTGTGGTTTTTGTGAACATGCTGCATCAGGCAATGAGAACATAAGACCACTAGTTCATTCCCACCCCCTACTCCCCCAGCAGCTTGCTCAAGAAACCACTTCCATGAGTCCTGGAACTGATTTTAGTCTTAGCATAAAGCAACCTAATGGTATCTAAAATACTGATGCAGCTGTTGTGACTTTCACTAGTATGACCTCATTCCACTGGTCCTGATCTATCACTGGCACATAGACATCAATTTCTGGAACTGTAATCCTGTTCTTTGGAGCCAAAATGTAAGGCTGTCACCAGTTCTGGAGGTAGGAGCATCCTTATATTTGAATTCTCCTCAACTATGGGTACCTTTAATCATATCACATAAAGTCGCCTTTTCATTATTTTCTCTTTCTTCATGGGTTTGGATGGTGACTCCATGGCACGTTAGCTCCTCATGCTGTTTTGATTATTTTTCTTGTATCTATCAGCATTTAAATATACCTTTTATGGGCACTGGTTATCTATTTTCAGTCTCCCTCAGGAGAATGCACACCTCTTAAACATCAGGACTTTGTCTGACTGACTGCTTCCCCAGAATCTAGCTCAGGGACTGACCTATGGAAATCTTCAAGAAGTATTTTTGAGTCAATGAGTCAATGAACAATAACAACTTCTGCCACAGGTTAAGTCAGAAGCCTTTTCCCTCTCAATGTCTTTTAGATGAAAACAGCTAGAAGTATACAATGGGAGCAGTGGGTGCTGTGCTATAGAAAGTTTATAGTCTGGCATTCAAAGGGAGCCAAAGCTCAGTTTTTCTGTCTGTGAATTTTATACAGTTTGATTCAGATTTGATGATTGACCTCATGAAAATTAAGAGCATTTTCTCAGTTTCTCTGCCACAATCAAAGATGTAAAGATTGTGAAATGGCATGTTAGATATATGTTCTCAGAGTTTGAATTTTTATTTGATCACCCACTTTACAAGCCAGTAGATCTTTGTAACAGTGAAATGGCATGTTAGATATATGTTCTCAGAATTTGAATTTTTATTTGATTACCCACTTTAAAAGTCGGTAGATCTTTGCCTAAAAATAGATGCTTTCAAAGTGTTAATTCCGCTATCAGAGGTAAACCTCATCTTTAATCTACAAGGTAAAAAATAACTATGAAATATTTTGGTATCGTTAAGAAAAATTCCTTTAATATTTAAAATTCATGAGAATATTCTGGGCAGTGGTGCTGGTACAAGTAAAGGAAGGACCTGTTTTTACAGAAGAAAATAAGAACCGTAAGAATTCAATTATCTTATTACAGTTAGGAAACACAGTGATAAGAATTAATCTGATAAGCATATTTCCTATACTCTTAGACATGCAATATATTGGTAAAAATATGGGTTGGAATCTAGCTCTATTTCTCCACGGATCATAGTTTCCTCATCTATAAAACAAGGAGAACATCAACAGTCCAATCTAAAGCATAGGGATGTTAGAAAGATTTTGTACCAAGATGTATGGGAAAATATTTTGTACATTGCAAAATATTATAATTATAATGATTTTCATAAATGGTATTAATTATAGTACAGAGTAAATATAAATTAATAGGAATAAAATAACTATTGTTAATTATTCTTCTTAAGGGGATCATCATTTGGTAGATATTCCCTTGGGATACAAATAAGGAGACAAGATTTAATGAGTCCTTCAGCATCAGTACTTTACTGTAGCAAAAGCACATCAACTGGTCATGCCTTGTGTATTTAGAATATCTAATCAGAGATCCACAAGTCACAGTATTAACCTGAACTAGACAACAAAGCAAGCTATCTCTGTGTGTAACCAGCCTGCGTATTCAGGACTTCAACTGCCATCCAGTCTCCTAATTCTCCCCACCTTTGGAGCTAGTACTATCCTTACTTTTAGTTTTGCCTTTTAAGTTGATACAACTTAATTTTAACAGATTCCTGACTAGTCCTGTAGGATTTCACATTAAGTCCCTACTAACATGTTTGCCTGACTTTCAACCCTCTTCATGGATTCATCAGACTTTTTTCTCCTCTTCAAATTTTTATTTTGATTTCTCACTTCAAACAATTACATCTTTAAAACACCAAGATAATGCTCAAGTCCCATCACCACCTTTTCCTTGGTGCTCTCATCTGCTCTCTCATAGCACCTTTAAAATCCAAGAATTCTCTTGCTATTCTCAAAACGTTCCACTAGATCAATTGCCACTGTTCTATAACCCTGAAATGGACTCCTTCACATGTACCAACATGTCTTCTTCGGACCTCCTTATCATCACTATGGTTTTGCCCATCACTGATGCTTAAATCACCCTCTCCTATGTGAAATAGCATTAGGATTCTCCTGATTCTTTGTTTGTAGTTTTTTATAGATACCACAGAATTCCTCAAGAAATGGTTGCTGTTATGATAACAATTATCACAGTCTTCAGTCATAACCAGAAAGATTTCCTTGGTTTAGTTCAGATTCTGCCAAATTCCAAAGTCAAACATAAAAAATATATATATACTAAGTTGTTTACTTGTTTGTTCAAGAAAGTGACCACTATTGAAGACCTGGGAAGAGTCAAGCAAGGAAAAAGGGGAAGCCAATTCAAAGGTGCTGTTTTGAGCTAGTCAGCAATTGGGCAACTAGGGCTCCACTATCTTGAGAGCCCTCTTACCTCCGAGGAGTCTAAGAAATATGCCTCAGATTATCAAGCCTGAAAGATGAAAGGATAAAATATCTAGCCTCAGACTCCTGTCAACTTCTTAAGTTTCCCATACTTGTTCTTAGACGAGTGGTAGCAGAGAAGTGCTGGACAGAAAGTGAGAGAAATAAGGCAGCTGAGGCCAGGTGGCAGCACTCACACCTAGCAGACCATAGTTGCAGCGCTGGTGGATACATGAAAGTGGGAAACAAGTATAAGAAGTGGAATATAAAAGTGTGTCCATTTCCCATGAGTTCCAAAACCCTAACAAACAAATCATTTATATTATTTTTGATGAGACTTTAATTTGTTCAATAAATATGATTATGATAAAAACTCACCAAATCACAACTGCTAAGAGAATTAGAGTAGTAACTCCATACCAATACAAAGGAGTAGACTCTAAAATAGACACCTGAGTCAAAATGGATAACACATAAGGTCATTTCTAAGAATCTGACAATAAGTGGTCATGTTTTAGCCCATGTGTGTCGAGTGTACTAACTGCAGGGGATTGGCAAGGAGTTCAGTGAAAGAATACCCCATTGCATTTATGGACTCTTTACACTCAAATATTTTATAGTGAACAACTATTAAATTAAGTTTCACCCTACAACCTTCACCTACATTTATCAGAGGTCAATATTTTGACATATACACTGCTATTTGGTCTTTCTCTCTGTCTATTCTCTTTGTCATTGCAGTTAAGTCATTTTTTTAAGTTGCAGAAACCTCCCACATACTTCAGTTACATTTCCTTTGAGTTGATAATTGTTCAATATCATTTTCAAACCAATTTAACATGAGAGTAGTATTGGTTTATGCACAATATTGAAAATTTACAAGCAGTCCCATAATGTCTTTTTATCATTTCCATCTATATTAATTTCCATGCAGAATCCAATCAATGGATATACATTGACTTATCATTTCCATTAAGTTTTTTTTATCTTAGACTAAGTACTTGCCCTATTTTTATCTTTAATTTACTAAATTTTTAAAAAAGAATCACATCAAGAGTCATAAAAATAGCTGTTATATATATATATATATATATATATATATATATATATATATATTTTTTTTTTTAAAGTGGCAGAAATTTTACTTACAGGATGTCATGTCTTTTCCGAAGCACCACATCCAAAAGCTCATAATATTTGTTTGGCTTATTTTAGTGATGTGAAATTTGCTAACTTGATTAAGGTACAGTTGACCTGATTTCTCCAATGGAAATGTGTCCTCTTCTTTTTCACATCTAGAAATTATCTGTGAGGAGACACTTTGAGACTCTCTGAAACGTCTTTTCTTCAGGAGACTTTCATCCAATGGCTTTAGCATCCATAGATATAGATGATACAAGTCTGAATTTATTATTACACTATTGGTTGCAAAAGGTGACAGCACTCATTATTAATGAGCATAAATAAATGCTTTATTAATAGCCAATAACTATGTATTTGTTACATATTCATTTCTGCATTGAGATCCAGAACAGGATAGCTGCAAACTTCTCTAATATGAAAACTCATCAGAGACCTAGAGATCAAATTATCATTCTCAAAAAGAGAGTCCTTTTTCAGATTCTTAAGAGATACAAATGATCAAGGGAGTGGTTTGGTTTATTCAAAACTAATCTCTGCCCTGGGAACTTTACATACTAAAATCAGGATCAACAGCCAGCCTCACACTCAGAATACACAAAAGTCTGACCATTTAATCATCTACAACCTTCAGATTTTTTGATGTGGTCAAACAATTGCACTAACAGTTATTCAGCTTAAAGGGGATTTGAAGAATCTAAAGTTATATATGGGAAGGTTCTTTCTGAGAAAGAGACCAAAAAATCAGAAAATCTGATGTTAGAAGTTCTACATTTGTTTTAAGTTATGTTTCACAAAATTCAAAAATATGTAAAATACAAGACTTTCCATGGATAAAACCAGGTATTCCCATTCCTACCCAAATTTAAGCTCTCTTTTATAATTCACTACAAAAAGAAATGATTTCCCTGATGATTTACACATATAAAATTATGTCATCTTAGAAAACTGTAAAGGTTAGTAATGCAAACAGTACATCCCTTCCACATGTAAGCTTGATTTTTTCACTGTTATTACAAAAACATTATAATACAGCATGATTTGCACTTCATTTTTATGCTCAGCAAACTCAGCATTCCTCTACTTCTAGTATCTATATAAGCAAATACATGATAACAAAAATAATACCAAAAATGCTGTATTAACTATAAATAACAAAATTAAATATCTAGTTATAATTTGCTTATCACCTTTTATCTCCAATTATTATATCCTTTCTATCTGAGGATATAATCAAGGAATGTGTTTATGATAATTTCTATAAATTTTCACCCAAATGCACACCAAACACAAAGAACAGCAGCAAAGGTGGTGAACAGGAGGGGATTAAAACGTGGATCTGTCATTTACCATTTTGTGACCTTAAAGAACTGACTTAAGGTCCCTAGATCTCAGTTCATCACACAGTTATAAGGCTTAAATGAGGTCATGCATGTCAATCACTCTTCAATTACAAGTATTCAGTAAATATAAGCTAATTATTACCTTGACTACAGATGTAAATGTTTTTGTTGATACAGCCAAACAAAAAAAGTACATAACTTTAAGAAGCGTTTTATTGAAAATGGAAATCAGCCGCTGGGGGTTGTTTTAGGTGAAGTTGCTGTTTTTTATACATGTGTAACAGAACTAGATGTAGCTGTGAAGAACATAATCCTATGTCACTTGTTAAGTGCACCCTCAGTACTGTGTCATGTGAAACGCTCTCCTCACATGTTACTCTGTGAAATAATCTGTGCTAAGCAGCATGCAGTGTGTAAAAGATATTAACCTCCATCTCAAGGAGTTTCCAGTTTAGTGGAACATTATTTCACATCTACCCAGTGATATTAAAGACACTAAGTTATTTGAGATACTTGTGAAACTATGTGGAAGAGACAGAAATTTAAAAACAAAAACAATTCCTTTTCCTAAGAAGCTCATTATCTAACCAATGACAGAAACACAATTCAGCTTTTCCACTGTGCAAAATCAGGCTAAAACTCATGCTTCATTATTAGCCAAGAAGACTCTTTCAAGAAGGTTCTTTCTGAGAAAGAGACCAAAAAATCAGAAAATCTGATGTTAGAAGTTCTACATTTGTTTTAAGTTATGTTTCACAAAATTCAAAAATATGTAAAATACAAGACTTTCCATGGATAAAACCAGGTATTCCCATTCCTACCCAAATTTAAGCTCTCTTTTATAATTCACTACAAAAAGTGCCTTACAGGTACTGTACTACCTTACAGGTTAAGGACAGTGGAAAAAAAAGTCTCAAAAAGTCATCTCTGAACAAAGATTTCTGCATTCAAAAGAGAGAAAACATTTTCACAATTCAAAGTAGGATAAAACCTTAGCAACTGGGAACATGGCATTGAATAAATAGAAAGTTAGGCAACAACAGGAGACAAAGAGTGTTTTTTCATTCTTCAAGTTACTTGAAGCAAAAAACATCAAGATAAACGTTAAAGACTAGGTTTGATAACAGTTTCAAAATTTTTCCACCACTTTCTTATTACCTCATCCTTTGCAGCTCCCACCTAAAGTTGACAGGGTTTGGCCTACCCATTTTTCATTAGAGGAAACAGTCCTATCTCCAAATCCTGCTGCAAAAAAAGCATATTTTGGCCTCGTGACTCCACTTGATGTGACCCTCAGAAGCAAGGCTGGGGACCTGAACAAAGGTCCATAAACAGATTATATCCTGAGATACAACAAAGGTCCATAAACAGACTGGTGCACCTCACCTTTGGTCTGTGACTAAAAGATAAGCAGCACAAATTTCAAACCCTTTCTTGAAGTCTGAGCTAGGAAACTTGTGGCAAAACTGTCAGGAGAATGAACTGTGGTTACAATATCCAAAAGGATCATGTTCATGGCTAATTATTAATTGGAACATACAAGGAAATAAGAAGCTAGCTACTGGAGAGAGTAATGGACACACAAATAACAGAGAAGCAGATCAGAAAGGGAAGAGAGGAAGGAAGCAGGGAAGTAGAATAGGAAGGAGTTAGAGAGTGCTCCGTCCATGATGCCAGATCTCATCCATGTAGATGTTTAAGCTAAGCTTTTTTCTTTGGAGATGACCTGAGGGGCAACATGAGTCATTTGTTGGGAGTCTAACTCAAGAAATCAGCATCAGACCCACTCATGTGCAGGGCCTCTAGCAGACACCATAGGAAAGTCACTTTTCCTATCTGAAACTCAACTTCATGTTTATAAAATGAGGAATGTAAAATTTCTAAATCTTGTTTTACATTTTTAAGCCCTCATACTGTATGAATTTATAATACAATCCACAATTTGCCTGTCACTCCTTGCTGTCCACTGGCAACCAAGACTCAACTGAACTCCACCAAGGCTAGGACAACTCAGAATTGAATTCAACATACTTATCATTAAAGATAGAGACAGGGCTAAAGGGGAGCTATGCTTGGGGATACACAATGGCCTTACTGTTCTATGCTCTAGGAAGATAAGAAAATACAAAACTAAATCAAAAAAGCAAAGAGTAACCCTTCACTTTTCACCATATTTACCCATTCATTGAATTATTTCTACTGAATGCTAATCTTTTCAAAATAAAAATGTTAACAATGATTTTTTTTTTATTAAATCTCTGTAGTCCCCAGGGTTCACTCCCACCCCCCCTCCCTGACCACTTGTATCCATCCCCCCATGCCCACTTGCATACTTTAATTTGGTTGTTAGCTTGTTCTGACTTTTTCTCTTGGCCTTTGTTTTTCCTATGTCTCATATAGTTCCTATGTCCCATATATTAGGTTTCTGTCTTTTTCTTTCTGACTTGTTTCTGCTAATATGATTTCTTCTAGTTTCATTCATGCTATCTCAAATTCATCAAATGTGACAGTAAACTTTTGATAGAAGCTTTACAATTAAACAAAGGTCAATTTGAACATGAATAGCTACGTAGTAATATCTATCAAGCAATAAAATATGAACCATAAGAATGATCTAGAAAAGACTAATCAGTCAGCAGTAAAATATGTATTTGGCAACATTTTTTAGGCAGCAGAACCTTACGTTTACAATGAAATCATACATGAAAACCAATTACTTAAAGAACAGATATAAGCAGAGCTGCTATGGCTTCAGAATGAGAGGAGAAAGTATATGGTCCCACCCACAGGTGTTCCAGTTGCCTCCAATAATGTCTCCTAACTCCTATGTAAAGGAGAGTTTGAAAATCACCACTGAGTTTTTCTAGGCAAGTTATAGGTGAAGAAACAGGAATTTAATATTACCAAGCACTATGCCAAGCTTCCATTTGTGTGTGTACGTGTGCACGGTGTGTATGAGAGTACATCTAATTGAAATATCTATAATAATAGACATAAAATCATCTGGAATCATGAAACTTTTCCAGTAATGCTTTTCATAACACAATCAACATCAAATAATACAACTAATAGAAATTTTAAAAGATAGGATAAAAGACATTTTATTTCCATTAAGAAAATAATACCTTAAGGGGGGGAGCAATAATAATTTGTACCTATGAATTAAATAGACTGTATCTTTTTGATCTTCACTGTAGCATGCAGTAAAAAAAATAGACAATGACAGGTATTTTGCCATTGATTTTATTTTAACCTTAAAAGAATAAAGTTCTAATTATTTTGCATTTTCATAATGCTGGGTTGATGCTGTGTGGGGCATGATAAATTTCAAAAGCCATTTTCTCACATTCTTCAGCAATGCAATAGAATAAACAAAAAGCAGATGCTCAAGTTCTTTGAAATTTGACATTTATTTTACATAGTGCTTTCCTCATACTACAATGTTTTTCTCTTGAAGTTTTTCATGACTCTCAAAATGTTACAAAAGTGAAAACCAAGAAAAAGTGCTCAGCTCCTGTGTGGAGCACCCTGTGTGAGGAAGTCAGAACTACAAACAGAGGAGCATTATATAGCCAAGACAAGAGGTGAGAAATTCCTTTGAAAACGGTTTTGGCTATGTACTCAGCTACATGGATCAGAGCATGTAGATAAAGTATTTTTGAGAAAGAGTTCATCTATTTCACCTGATTAACATTAAAAAGGGAGCTCAGGTTCATGAACTATTAGAACTGCAACAGGAATTTAAGGAGTTATTCCAATATTTTTAGAAAAATATAACAAGTCCCCCTGAACCCCAACAAGTAATTTAGCTTGTCGTGGTTAATAATTTAGTAAGGGGGCTAAAATAGAACTAAATCCTGACCATCTGTAATGAAAAATTTTTCCAAAGTAATGAACATTTTCAATTGTTCTTCTGAAGAATCCATCAAATAAGTAGAAAGTAGTCTTGCCCATTTCCTAGATCAGGAAATAACATGCAAGGGAGGAGATGCCACTGTCCAGGAACTTCCAGTCTCAATAGTGGGACTAGTGAAGTTAGAGAAGAGTTCATCCTTAGAGTTCATCCAGCTCAGAATGCAATATTGGCACAGATAGGCAAATAGAAATGTCAGATTGAACCTCTGGATATACAATTACTTAAATGTGTGTGTGTGCACACATGTGTAAGAAAAAAAGAAAGGTCGCATGGAGTGGAGATAATTCACTTCATCACAACGGATGGATCTTAGCTAATATTCCATGCAATCCCATGATTATACTAAAGAGGAAAGACAAAAAAACTTAAGTGATCAGTTAATGGACAAATGTCACATCATAAGGATGGGAAAAGAAGACATGGATCAGTGCTTTCCAGTGCCAGTTCTCCTACTCAAAACCTCCTGACAAGTAAGAAAAGGATGGTATTGTAATATTCTCCTAAGAAACTGTTAAGTATATACATTTGGAAATGTGGATAGGTACACTTTCCGATGCAATCACAAAACTTTCATGAGTGAACAGAGAGTGGATTTAGAGATAAAGAGAAGAGAGAAGCAATAAAAAAAAGTGTTTGCCCTGGTTCTGCTATAATTCAGTAGAGTGATCCTGGGCAAACAACTTTCCATTTCTAAACTTATACTTTCTCAACAAGAAAATAAGGGTTTCAGACTTGATCTTAATGTTTTCTTAGAGTTTAAAAGTTATATTATAATAACATAGTCACATAAATGTAACTTACCTTATATTATAAGGGACTTTGGGTTGTTTGTTGATGGTATCTTTCCCTTTACTTACAATCAGCTACTGGAACCAAATGATTTGGTTTCTATTTCATTTAAGTGTTACTTTGATAGTTGGAGAGAGAGAGAGAGAGACAGAGAGAGAGCAAATACTAGCAAGATACAATGTGAAACACCCATTTCAAAAATAGGGTCACTGATAACAACTTTATAGAAGAAACTGCATTTAGTTGCATCGTTTGAGAGCCACTAGCTGATTAATGGAAATAGAAAAAGATAGTGATAGTGACAACATTCTAGCAGGCTGGCAGAAGGTGAAAAGGCAAAACAAACATTATGTCTTATCTCAAAGATGAAGACTATAAATGCTATGGATGGAATTATCTAAAGTGACAGGATTCATATTTCCAAACAATGAAAGATGCATCTGCTCCCTAATAACCATCTCAAATGTGTTTGTCATTTTTTTCTTGGTCGAAAGTGAGATGCTAATAGTTGTAGGAAATATCATAAACTAGCAGCATAGTAGTCAGACACCCAATCTACTATTCACAATTATTTCTGTGAACACTAGAAAAGAAAATCATAGCTCCCACTCCCCTGCCATTATTAACACAGAAGTATGTGCCTATATTTTAGAAAAGCACCTTTGTAAATATAAGTACATTGGATTCTCCCAGCTAACTACAGATTAGAAGGTATCCTGATATTTTTTAAATAAAAAGAATGCCAAATTTCAAACAAAAAAATAAAAGACTTTTTCAAGTCACTCAGGTAACAATGCAAGAAGTGGAATTTGGGACTCCAGTGTTTTCCTCCAAATTCCCAGCTCCGGTACATCCCATGATACATGGCTGGAAATGCAAGAGGGGAAAGGTCTTATCTTCAAGCACAAAACAAGATAAAACAAGCCTACCAAGAGTTAGTTCAGGGCTATACCTGCAATTAGAAAACATGTTCCAATCCTTTCTTTGCTGTCTATTCCCCTACTTACCATAGATTTCCTTTATTTTCCACACCTAAAAAAAGCTTGGGGAGCATAGGTAAGAACAGTAGCCATTAAAATATAAAATAACTAAAATCAGTGTTTATCTTCTAAGTGCTTACTATTACATCAGAGTGTTTAGTTTATCTACAAGTAACCATATTAAGGGCCATATTTAGGCAGGTGAGTATTGAAGTGAGTGAAACTCAAAATATTAGAGCAAAAAACAAACAAACAAAAACAGCTGCTAAATACAGACATGAGAACACTGAATGGATGCAGTGAGAACTGAGATCTTGGATGGAGAAAATGAATTTCTGATATTTACCCCATGAGCATGAAGATATAGGAGGAACATAACAATATGCACTATGCACTAACATTTGGCAAATGCAAGTGTTTCTTTAGGTAAAAATAGAGGAAGATCAGGCACAGATGGTCAGTTCTGGTCAGATTATGCAGGTGTGCAAACGCCAGGCTTAGAAGGAGGCTGGCTAGTTTCCAGGGTACAGATATCTAAAGCATAAACACAAGTCCCCATGACGAAGGAGAGAGTGGGCAGGGGTAATTGTATCTTGGGACTTAGTGTTGATGTGGGAACAAACACATGGTATGAATCACATATATTTTAGGCAGTGCACAGACAATTTACATTAACAGCACTCCCAGCAGGAATTCCTATTTTTATATAAAAAGTTGCCATTGATAAAAAGTGGGTATGGAATCCTATCAGGAAGCTATTGATCTCCATATAAACAGGGATGGATGTGAATCCAGAAGACAGTCAGTATTCTTGCCTTTGATCTCAGAAATACAAGTAAACAGACTGCAATGAAAAGACTATTATTTCCCTAAGTAGAGACTGAAGAACATCTAAAGGAATAGTGCTGGCTCAAGTCTCACTATTCTTATCTGAACTTAAAAATCCTTTCTCTATTCCAGAATTTTGCTCAGACCTCATTTCAAGTTTTCACAAGAAGTGTTTCCTTCCTCAAAAACTATTCAGTCAGTGATGATCAAATGTGTACTATTGACTTAGCAATAGTTTAGTAGTACCTCTTCTAAAGAACCAAACAAATAACAAGGGAATAATGAAAACAGACAGGCTGTTTCTACTTTTCTATTACAGCTCTTCTTCACACTAAGGTGAACTTTTCTCTTTATGATGTATTCCACTTAAACCAAATCTAGAAGCTCTGTTCCATCTGTGGTTCAAATTTGAATAGAACCCAGACCTCCACCAGGATTTACATTTCTTTTATACTTTGTTTTTTCCAGCATTTTATTTTTTAAGTATCCTTATTCATTTTTTTAACAATATAGGATTTCTCCCCTCAGGTATGGTCACAGTAGTTTTTCCAACACCAAAGTGCTCACAGTCCAAACCACACCTAGCACACTCTCCTAAATCCCTTTTCTTGACCCTCCCTCTTTCCCTTCCCTTTCCCTCTTGAATGTCTCAGAACTGTGGTCTACTCTCAAGGGTTAGCCTTATATTTTGTTTTTGTTGATTTTTTTTTTTTTTTTTGGTTTCTCTAGATTCCACCTATAAGTGAAACTACCTGGTATCTTCCTTTCCCCTTCTGGCTTACTTCACTTAGATTCATCTTTTGCATCTATGTTGTTGCAAATGGCATAAGTTTATATTTTTTTTGATTGCTGAGTTGTTCCACTACATATATATATATATTTATATGTATAGTTTTATATATATATACACACAAAATAAATGTGTATGTGTGCGTATATATATAAATATATATATTAAATTTATATATATATATATATATATAAAACCAAGATAAGGAAACAGATGTCCTAGCACAGTGAATGGATAATGAAGTTTGGTACATACATGCATGCATATATATATATATATATACATATATATACATATATATATTATAGTGCTGTTATAAACATAGGCAGGCAGTTGTCTTTCAAATGTTTTTAAGCTTCTGGATTTATAGCAAAGGTATTTAAGTAATGATGTCTATGATCAAGACATACCCTCTTTGCTTCAGTGTCCCTTATAAAATACTATAAGAATAATCATCACCATCATCATCATCATCATCAGTAGCAGCAGTAGCAGCAACAGCAGCATTAATCCACAGGGGCATTTTTGAAAACAAAATTATATAAGATTCTAGACCCAGGTGGTACTCAGTAGAATTCCAAGTATACACTAAGTCTATAAGTGTAGGTGGGTGGTATGTTTTATAAATAAGGGGTTTATCACTATAAAAGTTCTAAGAGGTCTGGCAGCTATAAAACAAAAAAATTGTTCTTAAAGTGAGGATAGGTTGCACAGATTAAAGAGCACAGTTAAAAAAGAAAGACTAGGGTTTTGAAGGGAAGCCCAGAAGCACCTCAGATGTCCATTAAAAGGGAAACTATGCGGTCTTCCATATAGATTCATAAAACCTAAACTTTGGGACAGAACCTAGCAATCTGCATTTGGCAAATGCTTCCTACTTTCCCAGTTCTTTCCCACAATAAATTCGAAATCTGCTGGTCTAGAATTTGAATGGTACTAATGCAAGTGCTAGCAATAACTGGAACAATTTAATTAAGATCCCACAACTGAATGCATTTAAGAAGAATTTCTTACTAATGTATTCTAAACCAATTCTCTGAGACAGGGGAAATACTTTTTTCCTTGTTCGACAGTTCTGTGTTCTCCCCACAGTGCCAACAGAGCAAACACAATCTACTTCACTTCTCATCTGTGGAAATGGCAAGGACGTTTACCACCTCGTAGGGGTGCTGTGAGTTTCCATTTATTGGTGTTTATAAAGTCTTCTGAGTGTTCTGATAAATCAACTATAAGTTGACATTATTCATAGCACCCTGTTGGAACTTAATACATATTCAATTAAAAACAATGACAACAATACAGCAATATCCACAAATTAGCATTAATTATAGCAATGTATTGTTCTCACTGCCCTGCCACAATTTTATCTAGGCAGAGCTGTTGAAGTATGGAGATTGTAAATTCCCTCTTATTAATGAAGGGCAATCTCAGCTCATTGGCATCAACATTTCCTCTAGGAAAGTCTGATCACACTTGCCTCACTTCTGATTTTTCAGAGGCTTTTTCTAGTTCTTATGTAGTTAAATGGGAAGTAAACACCTGTAATATGAAGAAAGTCAGGCTCCTGCTATGCAGCCTGAACTTCTCCATGTCTTAGAGGCCCTATTTCCAAATTGCTCTAAACTCTAGACCCCTTTCACTAAGTCTGTGGCTACCATGGCTGCAGTTCAGACCCTTGTCTGCAGTCAACTCCAAGTCATTCTACAACACACATGCCATCTGAGCAGTCCATGTTACACTATAGCGATCCATCCAAATAGAAATCAGGCAATTTTATTCACTGTCATGAGGTTCTTTATTGTTCTGCAATAATATGTAATATAGACAGGAATTGGGATAATAAAAATGTTGCCATAAAAACAACTACAGAGCAGTTATTTATCTATTTGAACTGAGAGAATGGTGATAAGTCACGGAGAGAAACTATTACCAAAAGAATACCAAATGGAAGAGAAAGATACTCAGGTAGAAGAAAAGCTTAAGCAAAGTTCTGTAACACTATATGAATGTCTGCGCAGTTTAGGGTTCAGCTTTTTCCAGGGGGTAGCGATCTGGTAGTTCGCTAAGCTGTCCACTGATAAAGGAGTATCAATGTTCCCTCCCCCAGCCTCCCTTGCCCTGTCTCTAGGACACAGAACAGATCATGCTGAAATAGGTTTTGCTGATGCCAGTCTCCACATAAGCTTTTGACATGCATAGTTGAGGTTGAGGAATCTGTGCCTAGTGGGTTTGAGGTTTCATCAAGCAAAAAAAAAAAAAAAAAAAAAGAGGAACTTATGTGATTTCACTGAGTAACAATTTTC
>PVHY01000355.1:0-44591 GCA_004024945.1 Uropsilus gracilis | reverse complement strand
AGAAATGCTTGATTTGCTCAAGATGTATATAACTTCCTCTCCAGTTTCCTCTCCCCACCACCCTGAGTCAGTGCATGTGAAGCCCTTTGCATGTTTACAACAGATCAAAAGCAGCAGAAGGGTGATAGACTCAGTACAATACAAATCCTACAGACATTTTCTGCAAATCCTTACTGCCAATTAAAAGTACAATTGAGTCAATCCACCCACAAAATTCAAGCACTACTCCACAATGAGAATATGAGTGGCAATAAATATGAGTTGTGGTGATCTTTCAGGTTGTTTCCAAAAGGGGAATCCATGAAGACAATAGACGAAAAACCTCAGGAGAAACTTCAGTTCTCCTATTGTGTCACCTTAGAAAAATCACTTTAGAAATCTGCACCCACACAACTCTCCATTTCCTTGTCACAAGAAAGATGGGTTGGATGTGACCTGCTTAAAATTTGAGACTTATGATTTATAGTATTAGATCATTTCTACAAGCCCCCCCCGTGTCATATTTTAATTCTGATTTTATGATATATAAAGGTAATATTCAGGTGCATAATATAACCTTACAAGTACACAAAATGGTATACATGAAGTAGAAAAAATACAGAACATCATTAACTGGACCACTGAAGTTCTTCACATGAATTAGATGCTTTCAGATACTCTATAAACTTCATCTTAATTAATCATCAAAATAAGTTCCTAAGAAACTATAGTTCCAATTTTCCAATTGAAGATGGTCAATGCAATGGTAAGCAATGGAATGGTACTTAATGACATTAAACCCTAGGCTCATGTCACTAAGTCATACTATCCATTAAAGAGAGCCAGGATGCAGAGAAGGAAGATTGGGAGGAGCTGGTAGTGTCAGAGGCTATAGGGGAGAAATGGAATTTTAGTTAGTCTGTGGATGATTTCACTCACATGTCAAGTATGAGAAACAAAACAAAAGGACAGACAAAAAATTAAACAAACTGTAGAGAACTAACTTTAGTAATGAGGCTACCAGAGGGAGTAGGATGGTTATTGGAGAGAAATGTAGGGAGAAAGCCCAGTAGACAATGTTAGAGAATTATTATTGCCTTGGGGGTGGGTGTGGAATAAATAAAACATACATACCTCTGAATAACAAATGGTATTATAAACCAATGTTATTCAATAAAAATAATACCATTAATAAAAACGGGAAGATTTCTGATCTTCTTGTTTTAAGAAATGAGGATATTTATACTTAGGAAGTAAGAAAAAGAAAAGGAAAATTAATTCTGTATGGAAAGCTGACAGAGATGGCATTAGCCTCTCAAGAACAAACACAGTGGGAGAAAAGTATACTTTAAAGAGTAGGTAGGTTATGGAGTACTCAGAAAGTCAATCTGAAAGAAATTTAATGTGGTTACCAAGAAATAAATATAAGAATAAGATAATGAATGCATTTAAACTCTATTTCATCAAAGATATGTTGCCACAAGGCCAAATAAGCAGAATACAAGCCGTGTGTCAATTGTAATATGGAGAAGAAAAGAGCTATAAAGCAACAAAGAAATAAAGAAACTAAAGAAAATCTGAAAGTCATCCATTCATCCCTGAACCAAAAACAATATCAGGTGACAGGTATATTTACAGAGCAAGATACATTGGCAATGACTGTAGCTTTCAGAGTTTAGGAGACTAGAACATATGATGGTACTGCTAACAGAGAGGAAGCCTTGAAGGAAGGTGATGAGCAGACTTTGGGATATGTTTAATGTGAAGAGTCAGAAAATTTTCCCTGTGAAAGGAGCCTATGGATAAATGACAGAACAGTTGTCAAAAGGAAAACACAGCATCAAGTGTCATAATGACATCAAGTTATTGAGTTAACAGAATCAACATTGACACTATGACAGTTGTGAGTTTCACTAAGGGAAAACAAAAGAGAGCACCTAAACTTAGGAAATAGAAAAGGAAGGGGGATCTGGTAAGGAGAGGTTACAAATATTGTAGAAGGATGGAGGAAGATCTGTGTAGTTAAAATTGAGGAGGAAGTGGCAAGGTTCAAATCATCAAGTGTCACTTGCCTAAAGGAAGTAGAAGATACCAGAAAAATAAGTAATTGGAGAACAAGAATATGAAGAAGAGACAACCACATACAAGAACCACTTCCATAGTGCTGAGATGAGTTTAGTTCCATTAGACTGTGGGTCATGTCAGTTTACACAGAAACAGTTGGGCAATGAGAAGAAAGGCAGTCTCATTCTGTAAATCTGAAACTCTTACTATTGTTGTAGTTGTAGTTGCCAACTAGTTTCTGTCTCCACTGGGTGAGAATTACTAAAATGATATTGTATGACTCTACATGAGCTAAAAGAAGATGGAAACAATGCTGTAGGCACATTTCAACCTACAAAATGGTTTGATGCCAAAGGATAATATAAATGATGAAGTCTCCTGAATGAAGACAGTAAAATATTCCTGATTGTCACAAATTTGATACAAAATTTTGATTATCTCTTCATGGAGTTTCTAACTCTGAGACCTCCAGATACTCTGAGAATCAGGTCCCTGACTTTGAGCTAAGCTATGGTTTGAATACATGGATTCACAGATTTATTTGAATATACAAATACATGGAGCTATGGTTTGAATCAATAAACCTGTACAGGGGCAAGTTTGTCATTCTCATTTCAATGAATACCATACCAAAAAATGCATTATTTAAAGGATATGTAATTATTAATTTTTTTAAGTAGAAGGTGATATAATCTCTAAAATCATAAATGAAAATCAAGGATATAGAGATAGTACAACAAAAATTATTTTCTCAGGTAAATCTTTTTATTATTTATTTTGGAAGTGTCACTGAATATGCTATTTTCACCTGAAATTAAAAAAAAATCAGAATAAAGGAAGGACAGACCTATCATGCTAGCTCTATGACTGAAGAGACTTGGCTCTGAGGAACAGTCTGTCCCAATTCACAGAGCATCTTACTGTGGTTCCAATTCCCTGTGGTTTTGAACAAAAGGTAGGTTTGGCATATAAATTGATGCCTTTAAGACAAATAAGAATTTAGACAGACAAAGCATCAGGAAAGGAGGGAATTGAGGAGTCTATCCATTCTCCTTCTCCCCAGTACCCCTCCAACCTCTCACTTCCAATTACATTTTTTTATAAAGTGAATAATCTACACTTAGAAACATTTTCACCAAGTTCCACCAGTTTTTTTTCTAAAGAAATAAAAATTGGCATCTTTAATAAAGTATGTTGATCAAATAAAAATTAAAAAATAAACAAACATGAGTTTTAAAAAATTCAGTTTAAAGGACTATAATTTCTTTCCTATATTTTAATGTACAAAGTACATTCTTCCTATCTATGAAGACATTAAAGGCAAATGACTGAAGACAATGCTGCACTAGAGAATTCTACGATGAAGTGAGAGTGCCAAATAATGAAAATACTTGAGAAGTGACAACTGGTGTTTTGTGTCCTTCATTGAAAAGGAATATAGAGGAATGATAATAATAAAACATTGATGATTAAAAAAAAAAAAGAAATGGACTGACATGACTCAGGAAATAGTACAGTTTGATCCCTGTCTGAGGCTCTTAATACCATGGAAACCTGGAACATCACTTAACCTCTCTGAGTCTCAATCCCTCCTTTGGCACAAGATGGAAAATTATTCCTATCCTTTTCTTTTCATAGCTTATTTAATGACATGAGTGAGATTAAGTATATTAAGGTTTTTAAGAAAAATAAAAGAATTTAAAGTCAGTTTTGGAATTTATGGAATTTGCAGGAGCTTCAGTCCAGCCAAACTCACAAAAAAGAATAAAAATTAAAGTGTAAACCCTTAGGAACTAGTGTAAGTACTTTGTGTGGTAACATATTTTAAGTTTTTTAAAGACATACATAAGTACTTGACTTTTGACAAAAAGTATGGACAAAAATTCAGTTATGCAAAAGCATTAAGGTTTCAAAAACAAATATGAGATAATGCTTTAAGATTTAAGGCATTTAAGTTTTTCATTCTTGGCATCCTCTGCCCCTGCCTTTATTCCTTCTTTCAAATAAAGCGGTTGCATGCCTATGGAGAGTAGATTGTACAGCTTGCAAAGAAACTAAAGGATTTGTGAGCCCAATGAGCTTCCTTATCAAATCCATGGATAAGAACTACCTGGTATAACCTGTGAGGGGATTGCCAGAGATATGCCCTAGGCTAGAAGGGAAGATGTGATTACTTCTATTAAAGAATGACACAGAAAGCTATCTAGGTGGCCCCTGGCCACAAGCCATGAGCACATATTGTTGATGACTTTAGCTGCTTTTTGAGATTTTAAAATGATCTGCCTTCTCTCTTTTAGAAAGGAATTGACATGTAGCCAAGATGTTTAAAAGTCTCCAAATGCATTTTGTTTTTATCTATTTAAAAATAAATCACTGCTTCCCTGACACCTGTAAGATCCAAACAAGTTGCCTTGATCCCTTGCCTTAAATTAGTTTTTGGTTATTATTAAATTATACTTGAGTTGTTCTTATTTGTGAAACTCAAATAAAAGAATATGAAGCATTTTGCAACTTGTAAATCACTACGAAATAATAAAAAAGGTGATATTTTGTTACCAAAGCATTGAATTTTAGAGCTGTAAGAGATATAAAAGATTATTTAACTCAGTTTTTCATTTTGCAGAGGAAGTTTGCAATAGTGTTTCTTTAACAAAAACGAAATAATATCCTCCAACATATAAGTGCTGGGACATGATCATTGGTAAACCTTGGGGAGATGTGGTGCACTTCAAAGATCATCAACAATTATGCCAGAAATCAGCAGAGACCAAGTAGCCCAGATAGTCCAACAATCATAGTATCAACAAAAGATAATTACTAAGTCTTAGCCCATGTAGGCACATACAATATTCTCCATGTGCATTTTCTCTTTCAAATGTCACAACCCAAGAAGGCAAATGCAATCAATATGTCATCTTATCAGTGAAGAAGCTAGGTCCCGGAGAGGTTAAACAGCAAGATCACTGTAGTACAACCAATGAGTCCTGAGGAGCCAGATATGAAACCAGGTTCTTGGAATTTTAACCACTATACTGTCCCAGGAGCATTAGTTGTCTCAAGTGATACAATCAGAGAGGGTTTTTTTGTTTTGTTTGTCGTTTGTTTGTTTCTGCGAAGAAGCCCTCAAAGGCAGCAGAATGAACCTTAAGATGAATGGGAAAAGGTACCAATTTATAAACTGACTTCAAGTTGCCTCAAAAAACAGGGCAAAGGGTAGAGGAGACTCCTGGGAAAAGATATTTGGAATATTTAAGGCCAAAATAGCAGTGAAATCACTGAATGAGTTAGTCCTTTCTAATAAAAGGAAATTTGTCACATACCTTGATTATCTTGCTGACATAATCATTGAGAGGTTTGAATGGGAAACTAAGGAGACCAACTCACAGAAGATAAATCCAGAGTCTATTCCTGTCCGCATAGTCTGTTGGCATTTATATATGGTATATAAAGCAGGGATTTGCTGCCTGTCTGCAGAGCTTCATTAAACTCAAAAAAAAAAAAAAAAAAGTCAAAAAGCCAGTCTGCCCTTGACATATCCATCTAAGTGTAACCCTTTCACTAACTGCCTCTCTGAATACACATACAGTGAATACTATATGCTGATATACTACAAACATCATGTTACTTAATAATAAAGTCCTTATTAATAAGTCCTTAATGAAGCCCTTATTAATAAGTCTTTAATAAAGGACAACTTATTTCCATTATAGATAAAATTAAAGTTATAGTGTATTAAAAATGTGGTAGTTTGGGAAAAACTAAAAATTATTTCAATTAAGATCTGGAACCAGGCAAGGATGCCCACTCTCTCCACTACTTTTTAACATCATGCTAGAAGTACTAGTAGCTAGTAATAAATCAAGAGAAAGATATAAAAGGGATACAAATAGGAAAAGAAAAACTGAAACTATCATTATATGCAGATGATATGATTCATTATGTAGACAACCCCAAAATATCAACAGAAAAACAACTCAAAACAATAAACCAGTTCAGTAAGGCAGCGAGTTAGAAAATCAACACACTGAAGTCAGTAGCTTTCCTATACTCCAAAAGTCAACCAGAAGAAGAAATTTTAAAAAAGAAAAAATACCATTTACAATTTCACTGGAAAAAACAACAACAACAACAACAAAACAAAACAAAAACAAAAAACAAATAAACTTGGGAATAAACCTAACAAAACACATAAAAGAACTATACGAAAACTTTAAAACACTGATGAAAGAGAAGAAGAAATAAGGAAATGGAAAGACAGTCCCTGCTCATGGATTAGAAAAATTAACATCATCAAAATGGTCATTCTACCAAAAACTATCTATAGATTCATTGCAATTCCAATAAAAATTTTAATGACATTATTTAAAGAGATAGAACAAAAATTACTGAAATTCATATGGAATAACAAAAGACCTCAAATATAAAGAAACATTCTCACCAGAAAAAGAGAACAAGGAGGTAGTACTATCCCGACTTCAAATTATACTACAAAGCAATAGTAATTAAAACAGCATGGTACTGGTACAAAAAAACAGACAATCTGACCAATGGAACAGAATTGAGTGCCCTGAAATAAAACTACACATATTTAGTCATCTAATCGTTGACAAAGGAGTGAAAATTTTACAATGGAACAATAACAGCCTCTTCAATAAATGGTGCTGGGGAAACTGGACAAAGACAAGCAAAAAATTAACCAAGACACCTCCCTAATACCATGTACAAAAAAACAACTCAAAATGGATAAAAGACTTGGATGTAAGACCTGAAACCATAAAATACATAGAGGAAAAATTGACCAAAACCCTTTATGAGTTACAATTCAGAAATCCATTTCTTGATACATCTATAGCTGGCAAAAAAAAAATGAAGGAAAACATAAACAGTTGGGACTATATTAAGCTAAAGAGCTTCTGTACTGCAAAAGAGACAACGGAAAAAACCAAAAAGAAACCCACATGAGTGGGTGAAAATTTTTGCCTTCCACAAGAATAATAAGGGATTGAAACAAAGTCCATAAGGAACTCACTCAACTTAGTAAAAACAAAGCAAGAAACCCAATCAAAAAATGGGGAGAGGAACTAAAAAGACACTTCTCCAAAGAGGAAATACAAATGACCAACAGGCACATGAAAAAGTGCCAAATTCACTAGCAATCAGAAAAATGCAAATCAAAACCCCAATGAGATACCACCTCACACCAGCAAGAATTGGCCCATATCAAACAAAATGGGCAACAACAAGTGCTGGCGGGGATGTGGAGAGAAAGGAACACTCTTACACTGGTGGTGAGAATGCAAACTAGACCAGTCACTATGGAAAACAGTGTGGAGGATCCTCAAACTAATGAAAATGGAACTACCATTTGACCCAGCTATCCCTCTTCTGGGAATCTACCCAAAGGAGACTTCAATGTGGGTACAAAAGGACACTTGTGCTCAGATGTTTATTACAGCACTATTTATAATTGCAAGGACATGGAAGCAACTCAAATGTTCCAAAACAGACAAACTGATGAAAAAGATGGGGGGTGTATACACACACACACACACACACACACACACACACACACACACACACACTGGACTATTACTCATTAATTAAAAATGATAATTTTGATGATTTTATGATAACATGGATGTACCTAGAATAAATCATATTAGCAGAAACAAGTCAGAAAGAAAAAGACAATTCAAATGGTTTCACTAATATATGGGACATAAGAAAAACAAACAAAAGGACAGGAGGGAAAGTAAAAACAAGCTAAAAAACAAACTGAAGTTCACAACTTGGGGGGTGGGGGCAGGTGAGGAAGGGAATTATGAGGTAGGGGAGAGTCCCAGGGATTACAAAGATGTGAAATAATTATCTATATAATAAAGTATTAAAAAAAACAAATAAGCAAACAAAAAACAAAAATAAAATCTTAATTTAAAATAAAAAAATAGGGAAAACATCAAATTGTGTTTACAGGTGTGAGATTGATAATCTAGTACTGTGACCTCATATGAATAAATCTGACTTGTCTTCTTAAAAAAGGCGGTGGTACAATTTAGTGTGAGTCTTAAAAAAGAAGTGCTATGATGTTTAAAATATTACAACACATCCTCCAAATTGTTTTAATAACACTTTTGATCTAGCAGTGAGGAGGAGAATGTTCAAAATTCATATGATGCATATTATATATTGGAAGTGATATTACATATGTATATCACAACTTTTGCTTGATAGTAAAATGTGTCTGAAAAGACTCAATCTCTATTAATGGCTTTATTTACATTACTATAAAAACATGTATTAGAACTAGAAATATATATTTCAGATTGAAAGAACCACAAAGAATTTGATGGGAGAGAAGAAATGGGATGAAAACTTCCACTATCAGAAATTTTACTTAATTTAGCACAGAGGAAATTTTCTGAAACATGCAAATATTACAATTTATCCACTTTATAGACATTAAAGAGCTAAAACAAAGCCAACTTCACTGATTACCCCAACATGCAGCAAAACTGACCACAATCAATTTTCCCATAAAATATTTCTTATTCAACAACTAACCAAATTCCATTGCACAGGGCATGAATATATTCAAGCTTATTTCAGTATAGAAAGAACAGTGGTATTTTGACTTACAATGGCAAAATGTGTGTGAGAGTATGTATATTCTGTACGATCTTTTTCTAAGTTGTAATTTTTTATGTTGTTATACAACATTGTAAATGATTCGAAGGTATATATTCATACCCCTTCAGGTATATGGCACCATACCATATGCCCAACAAAGTACCCTTGTCCTTTTCCACACCTATAGGTGTCATTGGGCACTTTTTCTCACCCCCCTGCACAAATAATCTGAATTCTATAGCCAAATATTCTCGAGCTTGTTTAGGTATCGTTTTATCTATTCCTTTGTTTGTTCCATTACATTCCACATATCACTGACATCATTTGGTATTTGTCTTTCTCCATCTGATTTATTTTGCTAACATAATCCTGTAAATGTCTATTCAAATTATCACAAATGGCAAGATTTTATATTCTGTTAATCACTGAGTAGTATTTCATTATGTATATGTGTGTATCACATCCTATTAATTTACTCATCTGTTATTGGGTACTTTGCAATTTCCATAACTTGGCTATTATAAATATTACAGCAATGAACATAAGAGTGCATATGTCCCTTCCAATAAGTATTTTTGCATTCTCTGGGTAAATACCTAGGAGTAGAATTGCTGTATCATATGGTAGGTCTATACCAACAGTTTGAGAAAATTCCACATTTTTCCCATAGGGGGTAGACGAGTCTACATGTTCACCCAGATTATATCTTGTAGAGGTCTTTAAAGACAAAAAATATATAAGGAAGGTAAAGCATGTCATTTGGTGAAAAGATTCCACAATGCTAAATATGATCACTACTCCCTATTGGTTTCCTGTTTTCAAAGTTTTTATAGCTATGTCTTTTCATCTGAACACCCAATAAAAAGACAATTCAGAGGAGAAAAAAAAAGCAGATAAGAAAGCTTTACAGTTGCTTCTAGAAAGTCAGATTGACCCAAGTGAGAGAAATGCTAAAGAACCCAAAAACCCTGCTAAATATACCCTGACCTACATACGTTAACTGTCAGAGCAGATCATCTTCAAATAAGCTACTGCTGCTACAGCTGTTGCTAAGGTCACAAACTATCCAACACATCAACTGTGGTTTGCTGACCTAAGGTCCAAATGAACAAGGCAAAGGGTCAGGAAGAAATAAGCATCTCAATCACTCCTTTGGTATGTTTTCATGGTTAAAGATATCCTTGAATTCTCACAGCACAGAAAGAACAAGCACATTATATCTAGATCACTGTATGGATTTTTGTCTGGCAACATAGTCCACAGCCTTGACTCTACTTTATAGTCTCCTTTCCCTTTACCATCCAACCTCCTCTTTTCTCACCTACCAACAGGTATCCAAGTGGATGTCTTCAAACAGAAGTTATGTATGAATTGTCCAAAGTACATTTGGCTGTTTGTTTCTGGAAGATCAGGAATGAATGTAGCCAGGACTGTCTACTTGAATCCTCATGTCTACAGGTCAAATCCTGCCATTCTACACCTGATGTCATCGTAGCATGAAACTAAGTCATAGAGGCCAGTGCCTATTCTGCTACAACTACAATGGATTTTCATATTATCATTAATAAAAAAATGCATAAAACGATTAATCAACTAATGAGTACGATCCACCTCCCACCACATATAAGAGCGTGGAAGTATTTTCACAAGCTTTTGGAGACTAACTTAATGATGATATTATGAACTATTTCTGAGGTTACATTTCTTCCTACACTTTTCGAGGAATTCTGACTATATCTCCAAGTTCAGGATATAGCTCATGTTATACTCTTCTCACTTTACTCAGAAAAAATCACCGCTTTAAATAGCTTTATTGATCAACTCCTTGGGGCAAACATCACCTCCCTCTCTCCTGGCCTTATAGTTCCTTTAAATGTCTGTTATTTTCTAAGAGGGTAGGTGAATATTACTGTGAGTTACCCATTAAGGGCAGATTGCAGTCTTTAACTTTTGAAGTAACCTGCAGTGGACAAAAAAGTACATTTTCTGAGATGGATAGGAGTTACACTCCAAAACAGACATCCTGCTAAAGAAATGGAATCAGAGAGAGGAATACCAGAATGATACAACCCCCCAGATAGCAGGTGAGTAAGAAAAATCTACAGGAGAGGTCACAACAAAGAAAGCAAAGGTAGGGATTGTCAACCAGAAATCATGAAGAAAAGTCAAGCCAAGAATGTGATAAGAAAAGTGGAAGCTCAAAGTCATCAGGTGTCAACAAAGAAGTCCCAGAGGAGTTAAATCCACCAAACAATTCAGAACTGTTTGCATGGGGTTTGTCACAGGTGCAATTTACTTTACTGGGTAGTGTGTGTGATGAAAAACACCCACAACAAATCTGGGGAAAACACCCTTATATTTAAAATAATAACAAACACCTGCAATCAATTATTAGTTTAAGAGAAAAGGGCAAATTTCCCAGTCAGAATGCAGGCTCATCATACCTACTCTGGGCTTCCCTTCCCTTGTGTTTTTATGTTGACTGCATGAAAGCTGAAAAATGCATTCCCTCATCTAAAAGTTAAGGTCGTATCCAGTCATCAATGTTCAATTCAATTAAAATTGTTTCTAAGAATGTTACTACTTTCAGATCTCCAGTCACAGTTAATGCATTTCTCCTACCCTTGAGCACAACATATAACTTAGGTCATGCTTCTGGTCAATTAAAGCATGATGACTTAGGCATAAGTTACAATAAAACACCTTATTTTAAAAGTTGTATGCATATATCTCTCCCAAACTTAACTCTGAGGTACACTATTTGATCAGTTCCTCATCCCTCAATGTCACTGTACCTATAAGTCACTAATAATGTTTCCTTAGGTTAAAAATTAGGAAATATAAATCACAGATCATTTCCTTATAAATCTGAAAATCTAGATATTTTCCCCTGATGCTCCCTAGACAATAGAATATACCTATCCATTGATTGGCTGAAATAGCAAAAAATATGGCCAACTTGGCACCTTAGCAGAATAACAGTACTAAGGTAAAGATGCTGGATCTGTGACTCTGCTTTCTAAAAACTATAGCCCCTAGCATGTGTGCTTGACTTACAGAA
Source organism: Uropsilus gracilis (assembly GCA_004024945.1). NCBI lineage: Eukaryota > Metazoa > Chordata > Mammalia > Eulipotyphla > Talpidae > Uropsilus > Uropsilus gracilis. The sequence continues at coordinate 32,860 of PVHY01000355.1, read as the reverse complement.
GGCATTCAATTTATAGTCGGTGAATGAAGAATAAATGAATGGAATGACTGCAAAGCAGTTCCTCCAAAATTACAGGCACTGAGACCAAAGTGATACTGACAGAAAAGTACATGATTTGTTTTCTATGACACATCTTTTACCATAAAACCTAAAATTCTCAAAATAAATTTTTGACGTTACATTATATATTTATCTACTGCAAAAAGAAAATAGTTTAAAGCATATAATATACCAAAAAGTCAGGAGGTTAAACAAAACCCAGCAACATCTGGTCTCCCTAATAAAGGCATGTAATCCCCTCATCAGGTCTCAGAATCTTGAAGATTGATAAAGGACTAAAGGGAAACCTTATGCCCAGACTCTCTTTTATGCTAAGAAGGACAAAACCGAGGAATCAACTTTCTTCAAAGTCAATAAGTTTTTTTTTTTTCAGAAGCAACAGAATGTACATATTTTTAAGACTCAGTTTTTTTGTTTGTTTGTTTTGTTTTGTTTGCTGAGAGATGGGATTAATTCATATTGCAAATAGCTGAAAAGGTCTGGATGCCTGAAGTCAGAGTTGAATTAAAAATTTCTGAGGTCTCTTTCAGCTTTGATAATCTTATAATTCTTATAGTCACATTAGTAGGCATTCTTTGGTACTAACCTGAAAATTCGGGCAGAAACATAAACAAACTTCTGCATAAAAAGACATGTACTGTGGTTATAAGTTGAACTTGGCAACATGGGCTCTCATATTGGTAGAGAAGAAAAAGTACAAAATTTTCTCTAGTGATTATATTACTTTGGGCTCCATTATAACTCCTATGTAAAGGTGGTGCTCATATGGGGGAGAGCGAGAGTGAGGACAAGCCACTATCTTGTGCAAGTCACGCCACAGCAGGAAAGGTGTTTTCTTTGGAATTTGCCAATAATCTTCCACATAGGTAAGAATAACATGCCTATCCTATCAAATTTGTCCTATTCCATCTGGCAAACTCTATATTATTTTTTATCATATTTCCTTCTGTGTTGTGGAGAACATAAACCAACATGGCAACAGGCTTTTTGTTTATTTCCTTTCTTTTGAAAAACAAAGACATGGTTTGAGTATAGCTATCAAGGCATGGTACATACCCCCGTCAAAAAAAAAAAATTTAAACTGGGTCTCACTATGTTGCCCAGGGTTGTCTCAGACCCACACACACTCAAATGATTCCTAGCCTCAGTCTCCCAGTTAGCTGGAATTACATGCATGTGCCACCATGCACCGCATACAGAAAATATTTTTTTTATGGAACACTCGTACACTGCTCGTGGGAGTGCAAACTGGTTCAGCCACTATAGAAGGCTATGTGGAGGCCCCTCAAACAACTGAATGTGGAACTACCATATGACCCAGCAATCCTACTACTAGGAATCCAACCAAAGGATACAAAAACACTCATTCAGAAGGACACCTGTACTCCTATGTTTACTGTAGCACTATTTATAATTGCCAAGATATGGAAGCATCCCAGATGACCCCAAACTGATGAATGGATGAAAATGATTTGGTATATTTACACAATGAAATACTATGCATCAATCAAAGAAGACAAACTTATGCCATTTGCAGAGACATGGATGGAACTAGAAGGAATAATGTTAGCAGAAATAAGTCAGAAAGAAAAAAAGAAATATGGAATAGTCTCACTTATATGAGGGATATAGGAAAAACAAAACAAATGAACAAGAAAATCTAAAACTGCCAACAGAGCTGAAGTATAGAGCAAGGGGCAAGGGGGATGAAAAACAGGAGAGGTGAGGGCACAAAAGATTAAGATAGTTCACAGATGACAAGGTGATAGGAGAACCTCAGGGAAGATAATGATGTAAATTATATGTATGTGTGTGCGTGCACAATCAATTAAAAACTAAAATTATGGGAAAAAATAAAATGATTTTTTACTATTTGCCAAACCTCTATGTAGCATTTCAGAATTTTTTTCTTAATGAATCCCTTTGTCAAAGCCTTCTATAACTCCTGGTTTGCTATTGTTGTATAGAAATAATTATAACATTATGATATCTGTATTACCATTAAGTTTAGCAATTCTAAATGCATGTGCATTTTATTAAATTGGTAGCAGTAGATAAAATTATCTTATTTTTAATTATGAAGAATCTAGGACTTTGTGTGACCTGTTCAAAATCATGTAACTAGAGTATGCTGTTCAACTAGTATTCAAATACAATTCTTCTGTCACAGGGGCATTCTTTTAGATTAAAGATTTTAAATGTAATAAAATGTCCCCAAAGATAACAAAAGAAAGAAAATAGACTGTTATTAAATTAAGTAAAATATACAAGATCATTTGTGAACAAAATGAGAGCAAATGTTTATAAAAAGCAATTTTTACAATTTTAAAATTATTTTAATAAAAAAATCTAGAAATAATTAAAATAAATAAATATTATTTTTACCAAGGAATTTCTCTGTGGTTTTTTTTTTTTTTTTTTTTAAACTAGGTCTCACTTCTTTTGCCGGTGGAACCACAGGCTCACATTGCTTAGTGTACACAGACTCAAGCAATCCCCAGCCTCAGCTTCCCGGGTAGCTGGGATTACAGGTGCATGCTACCACGCCCAGCTATTTTTTTGGGACTAGGGCTCACTATGTTGCCCCGAATAGGACTTGAACCACTTCATAGGCTGAATCTTACAGGCAGGCACCACCATGCCTGGCAGGAATTTCTCTGTTGTCTAAAATAAATTATAAGCTTTGTATGATTGACAGTGAATATTTGATTTTGTAACCTTATAGCAATGTAAAATGTTGGGGATGTGTGACACATATATGTACATGCACAACATAAAACTTTTATGAGATTAAAAGAGTCTCAATTGAAGTTTAAGGATTATCACTGGAATTTATTAACTTTAACTGATCGGTGAAAATAAAAGACACCTTTTATTCCTTGAGCTCTACTATATAAAAAAACTCCCTTAGAAATGCATTTGGCTCTTTCCCTTCTCTCATCTGGAAGCCTTTGTTTAGGTCACTTTCTCAGGGAGTCCTGGGCCTTGCCCACCAGGAGTGGGCCACACCCCTTTCCTTTTCTCCATTACCCATAGCACCAAGTGTCATTCAGATGCAATTTGTAATGTATACATTTTGCATGCTTCAATTAGTTTCAGTAAAATTTAAGTTTCTTTTGTTATTTATGTATTTTGTTTTTAATTTTAACATTCAGTTGAACTTACTTATTTTCATACATTGTTGTTCATTTTTGTACAATATTTATTTTCTCCCCTCAGGTATAGTCCCAATAGTGTGCCTACACCATAGCAGCAATGATCCATCACTTCAGTTCCTTATGTATTTCCCCCCTTACTTTGACTCCCTTCCCCCACCCCAGTTTCATGAAGGCAGAACCCTCACTGCTTTTTTTGCCTATTGAATTCCTACTGCTTTTAGGGTACTAAGACAAAAGCACAGAATACTTGCTGAATAAGCAGAATCATTTTTTCATATGTATCACCCAACTGAGAACAGAAAGAATAAAATCAGACAATGACTGAATTATTTAAGCAGTTATTTCCTAGGGCTAGTTCCCTTTAGAACTTAGTATAGTAATATATGTAAAGATAGACCAAAGAGTAGAATAAACATGTACTGCAACTCAACTGAGAATAAACCTTTCTCACCCATATTCTCATTCAGTAATTCCTTACTCTTATTTTGAAGCAAATATCAGAAAGTTACAGATATTTCTCTAAATGACAGGATTGATAGTTTTTCTTCAACATATATAGGGTAACATCAGCAGCCCGCCCAAAAGAAGGGTAGTTTAATGACTTTGTTATTTAGTTCCCCTTCTAACATGAATGACAATTGTTGCCTAAATGCAGGGGACTAGTTGAACAAATGCCTAGAGTGACTTCTAGTACTACTTCTGACTTTAGCTCTGAGTGAATTACCAGTCAACAGTCTGGAGCACAATACTTCCATATAATCAATACAGACTTCAATATGCTTCCTTGACCTCACTCAGAGAAGAAAATCTTACAGACTTCTACTGTTGCTTTTGCTAGAAAGATGCTGGTGAAAAATCAGAACCAATAATTACCAACAAAAACCTTACTCATTTAGAGTGTGATATCTGTGGATCAAGAAAAAAGCAATAAAAGCATAGTTCTGTATTCAGGAGAATGAGAAAATGTGAGCTTCTCAAATGGCTTTGTTTTGGAACATTTGTAGGTAAAAAGATTTTCAGGAATTTAAAGTATAAGCCAGCAGAACTCTGAAAAGTTTGGGTTAGGCATTTTGCATTAAAGTAACTTAGTTCCTTCTGAATTAGAAATCTCTCTTTAGGCACTAGATAAATGTATATCCACCACAGAAACAGTAACTGAATTGTTATAAGCTTCCTTACAAATGTTACTTACATAGCATGGTTTCTAAAGGTGACTTCAACCAAGGATCTTACCTGTGTCCTGAAAGTGCCTTCATCAAGGGGTGGAGGAGGAGGGAAGTTTCCAGAACCAGGTGGAATAACACAGGGCTCATCTAGCGGCGGAGGTGGGGGTGGAAGAAAATCACCTATAGAAAGGAAAACACACATGAAATTAATATGACTGCAATATTACAGCACTCTGAAAAAGTGTATTTTACTGCTTTGTAACTTTACTGTTTTGACACATAATTTCTTGCCATGTATAGCAATTACTCCCTATCTTAGTTCTTCTCAACTTAATTAGTAGTTTTAACCTTCGGAAGAATGAAGACCAGATTTGGTACTTAGAAGTTACATAAAAGCTAGTCTAGAAGGGTCTGATATATTTAGCAAAACAAAAGAAGGCTGTTGGGGGTGATATGTTCAAGGCTTGATGCTTGCCCTCAGTAAATTTTCAATCAAGTAGGAAGGAAAAAAATGTAACAATTTAACACTTATGATCTTCTAGAAGTTAGGATAAAGGAAAGCATATAACCAGATTATGAAGCAAAGAAGACTTTATTGGACCATTTAAATGACCCTTGAATATTGCAATGAGACAGAAAATTCACTCTATGCAGAAAGATGTCGATAAAGGCATACAGGAAGACAATCAGCATCTATAGAACAAAGTACAAGTTACAACAGATCATAAATATAGGAATACAAAATAATACAAGTGGGTTATAGAAATTAAAACAAAGATGTAAACAAGCTTGGAACTGTGTGCTTTACATGTAGCAAAGACTGAATCTGCCTAAATGCAATGAGTATGCATCGATGATTTCTGAGAAGGAAACGCTTGCAGTATGATTCACTAAAGACCATTCTAAAAGTACATGATGAAAAGGTTGGGAGGAACTAGATTGAAAGACAATTGATTTGGAAACCTAAAAATAATCCAGGCAGGTATTAATGAGAGTTTAGGATGCTAGAAACCAAACATTTCTGACCAACAATAAAAGCACATTGGAATTAATATTGTTTTCAGGAAGGATCCAGTCCCTAAGATCAGGTGTGGTCACATATCCAAGGGTTCTATGAGTCCAAAGGCTGAAATCTTCTTAAATACTCTCCATAAGAAAAAAATTCTACTGGAAAAACAGAAACAGCTTTATTTGTGCCTTTTCTCTTAAAACTAATGTTTTTAGATGTGTTCGGTAAATGTTCTCCTCTATTTATGAATAAGCAACTTCTCCTTGCACTTTAACTATAGGACTAAGTGTGAAGCAGCCATCTCTATCACTAAATGTGATATTTTGCGATAGCTCCAAAATATTATGGCTTAGGTTTTCAGAAAAGGAGTCTAAACTTCACAGAGGAAAGATGGTGACTTGCATGGGTTGTTCTAATATAGCTTTTAGACATTCAATTGGTAAATTGGGTATCCATTCACTATGTATATATATATATATAGAGAGAGAGAGAGAGAGTATATACATATGCACTCATTCACAGAAAATAGATAGACAGACAGACAGACAGACAGACAGACAGACAGACAGACAGACAGACAGACAGACAGACAGACAGATAGATAGATAGATAGATAGATAGATAGATAGATAGATAGATAGATAGATAGATAGATAGATAGATCAGTCTGTGTACTGGAAGAATAAGTTAACAGCTGTCAAGTAGAACTCTCAGCCATATTCACACCTAAACCTTTTTACACTAGCAATCAAACACAATACCATTAGAGTATCCTACCAATTGAAAATTTACAATGTACCAGACACAGCCCTAAGATTTTCATATACCGCTTCTGATGCTTACAAAATCTCTGTACCCTGATAGATTTCAGACTTCAGGTTCTTCAAGATATCTGGAATTCCTTGTTAAAATAAAGATGATTCACTCCAAGCCCAGAGACTCAGATTCAGTAATTCTGGGATGGAGCCTGATAAACTGTATTTCTAGTAAATCCTCAGATCCTGTCACATACTTAACAACTAATTAAGCAAAGTATTATACTATTCCAACTTTAGATCTCACCAGATTAAAAAAATCCCATGAATTGCATTATAAATAAACATGTCTACTTCTCGCAAACTTTGGGTATGGAAATCTGGAGACATTACATTTTCTGTATCCTCATTGAGTTCACAAATATCTATTCACTCTACCAGTGCTTCTAAATAATGACTATATACTAGAACCACTGAAAAATCTTATATAAAAATGCTGATATGCAACCCTCATCTCACAACAATCAAATCAGGATCGTAGGAATGAGAGAAAGTGATGGGGAAGAAGGGCTGTCAGCTATCAATATTCTTTCAAAATCTAGATAACCAAATTACAGTCGGTGTTAAGAAACTCACTTGACCTACACTTGGTGAAAGAATTCACAAATACTTAGTTCTTCTTAAGGGAAAATAATCATCACTAAGTTCTTTTCAATCTTTTAAATTTTTAGTGTATGAGGAAAGAGCACTGTCATGGAGACCTTAAATAATCAGCTGTGGAGACAGGTTGATGGAGACCTGATGACTAAAAACTAGCTCACAGTCTGATTTTCAGGTTCAATTATTCTATCTGGCCCTATGTCTTTTTCATATCTATTTTACCAGAGGATTTCTGAGCAATTTTGTATAATTCAACAGATTATCCTGTCATAAAGAACTCTCAGAAAATTAAACACTATCGGAATTGAACTAAATCTTGGAGATAATATAACGGTAAAAACAGAGTCCACAAAAGCCACATGAACAGACTAAATCCACACATCAAATCAGTGTCAGAATGAAAAGTCATACTGCCTATCTCTAAGGCCACTTCTAACAATATTCTTCTTGACTCTATTTCTGTAATGGAAATTAAATACCATGATGCCACTTCTGGAAGGGTGAAAAGGAGCAGAAAAATAAAATGGAAAATATTATTTTGAAAAAATAACTTGAAAGCACCATAAATATAGACTGTATATTCCAGGAAAGATTAGTCAGTTATAAAGACCCAGTAACAACTTCATCATAATTACCTGTTTTATTTTAAGTTCAACCAAAGTGTTTGTTCTTCAAGCTCAACCATTATAGTGTACGTACTACATTCTTTAGTTTGGAGCTCATATTTTTAAACAATTTACATGAGGTTAAAGGTCTAGCAAACAGTTACATGAAAGCCAAAAGGATGGAAAAAGAGCCCCAACATGGTTAAGATAATTGGAGGGAAATACAGTTATATTAAATCAGCTAAGAATGCCTATGCAAAGTCTGACTTTTAATTCACTTTAATGGGCTAATAAATACAGGAAAACTCTTCTGAGTTGCAGTAAGAATTATTGGTTCAGTTTAAGTGGAAAGACAGAATCCCTGTGTTAAAGAAAAATGCCAAAATGGAATGAACAAAAATGTGTATGCGTGTGTGTGTGTGTGTGTGTGTGTGTGTGTGTGTCTGAGGAGCAGGTCTTCTCCATTTTAGCAGAGAAAGCATCTGAGTTATATGTGTAGATGGTGATTCTTCTTAGAAAAGGTATCTCATAGAGGGAGAAGGGCTAAAACAAAGTGGAAAGGGAGTACCAGGGACTTTGCAGAAGGACTATAGGTGGTGAATGTGGTATAGTAACAACACCTGAATGGGAAGATCCTATCCCTCTAAAGCAAAAGAGTATTACCTCAGTTAAAATAGAGAAAGACAGAAAAGCATCATTATGGAACCAGCAACACTTCCTGCCTGTGTTCACCTGTAGAACTTCACATTAGTGCCTCTACTCTACCAGGGAAATACAGTGGAACTCCCAGATATTGTGAAGTATGGGAACACTTAAAAAATTAAGCAATAAAGCCAAGAAGTAATGCATGCTCATCTAATGCAACCAGAGAAGCACAAGGAGAAAGAATCAATCTGAGAAACATTTGTTTTTATAATGAGTAGAGTGACCACAGACACAAGGCCAGAAGCCAGGTTTGCTGCTTATCCTTATCTATATAGCATATAAGACCCTCCCACTTGTAAAATGCATTCTTCTCTCAATCACCAGTTGAAACAGCTTTAACTTAATGTTACATAGCAGGTGAAATACATGATGGAAATTGATCTCCACTCTGCCTTGGAGAGAAGTGAAGAAGGATCTCAGTGAATGTATCCATATTAATCCAAATCATTCAGCTAAAATTCAGAAATGAGGATTCCTAGTAAGTCAGCTTTGCACATTTTCTCTCATTACATTTTTTTTTTTTTATTTGAGACTAGGTCTCTTGCCCGTGGAACCGCAGGCTCACGCTGCCCGGGGTACCACGGACTCAAGCAATCCCCAGCCTCAGCTTCCCAGGTAGCTGGGATTACAGGCACGCGCCACCACACCCAGCTATTCTTCTGGGACTAGGTTTCGCTGTGTTGCCCCAAGAGGAACTAGAACTGCGATCCCCAGACCCTGCCATGACTCCATAAGCTGTCACAGACACCCACCGCTGTGCATTACACTTTCTAGGGCAGTGACAAAAGGACAGCAACATTAAGATGCAGTTGTGGCTACCTGGCAAGAGCAGAGTAGGCACTAACTGTGCTTACCCTTCTAGGGTTAGATTACATATGAAAGAAGCTACCTGAATCTGGTGACTTAGGCTGAGAAAACTGACAGGTGATACGTTAAATGAAAACTACAGATATAAAAGGGATTGGATAAATTCTGTCAAATTCTGGTCCTAAGAAGGATAGGATAAAAGTATGTTTATTCCTGGAGCCACAGCCTAGGCACTGTGTCACTATGATCATGGGCCTCTCCCCTACAGCAAGATTAAACACTCAGGGAGCTATTAATAAAGCCACCCCAGGATGCCAGTTTTGCTATTGCTCCTTCAGTGGGCAGGCACCATTGAAAACTCTTTGGAAAATGCGATAATTACCAGGGCAAGCTGGTCATTCCTAGTTCCCTGTCCTCTTCACCAAAATAGCAACAACACCCCACCTCCACCCTTAAGTGACACATCTTTATTTGTAAATGAGAAGATAGATGACCTTGATCAAGTAACTTCAATTCTTTGTATCTTGTGCTAAATATTTTTAGATTACAGGCTTTTTATTATACATAATTATATATTAGAAAATTAACCTCTCTATTTTCTGTCATTTTTACTTTCTACTCCTTAATAGAAAAAAAAGTTGATTTTGATAGTACTTAATTTTCTAAGTAAACAATACCATATAAAAGGAATGAGCATTTAAAAATGGTGATAAAATACAGTAATGATTAAAGTATAGGAAAATCAGCTCTCTTGGATGTTACCCATATATGAATAAAAATGTTAAAAGATGACACCCTTTTAAAGATATATATGGTTTTGGGTATTTATATTTGGTACTACTATCTTATACAAGAGTCAAGTCATGGAAATAATGCAAGTGCACAATGACAGATAAGTGGATGAAGAAGATACACCATGGAATACTACCCAGCTATTAAGAAACAAAAAAGAGAGAAAAAAAATATTGCCCTTGTGACAATAGGGATGGTACTGGAGGGTATTTGCTGAGTGAAAAAGTCAGAAGGAGAAAGATAAATACTAGATGATTTCACTCATATGAAGAATATAAAGAAACAAAAACAAGTCAAAAGGAATAAACTAAATCAAATTCTAAAAACCTGACTATAGAATAGTCAGATGTGGAGGGAGGAGAAAAAAGAAGGAGGAGGGGCCAATGAATATGATGGACGGATATGTGTGTCTCAGTAATGGGCACAGTTTGCTAATATATATCTGAGGAGATGTAACCCTAACCTCTAGGTCATAAACAGTGATGGACACCAACATTACCTCAAAAAATATAATTAATTTTTTAATTAAAATATTTTTACACTTTGATGCAGCAATGCCATCTTAAATGAATTATCTCACTAAAGAAGTTACTAGAGAGGACAGAGAAAGGAGCAAGTTAAAGAATAGCTACCATAAAATATAATGAAAATAATATCAATGAGGTATCGGTAAAGAAATGTAATTACAGTTAGTCACATATTGTAAAACTGTGCAGCTATCAAAATTATGTTTATCTAAATTTGACATCTATTTATTCCTTTATTGAGTGTCTTTTACATGTCAGATACTATTTTAGAATCTACAGAATAGACTAGAAGGGAAAAAAAATCAAAACAAGCAAAAAGCATTACATAGAAATTATGCTTCATCCAGAGAAGAATGATTTTTAAATGAATTAAATAAAACATATTGAATATAAAATGATCACAAGTACTAGATAGAAATATAGAGCAAGGACAGGGTACAAACTGATACAAAGTTGGTGAAATGTTGAAATTTTTAAAGAGAAATGTTGGGAAATGTCTCATTGAGATGGTAATTGAACAAAGACTTATATCCAGTGAGGGAATGAGTCATGAAGAATCTGGAAGAACATGACAGTTTTTGAGATATTATCATGTTGAGAAAAAAGTGGGCTACTGAATAGTGTTTATGATATGGTCCCTTTTTTGCATATACCTGCATATTAACTATGATTGTCTACAGCTCATGGGATGACAAGTGTTGTTATTTTTTATTCTTTCTATGTTTGGCTTGTTATACAATAAATGTGAATTTATAGGCATGCAATTTTTTCTTAAATCACAAGGAACTTACTTTGAAATGAATTGCAGAATCTACTCAAAACCAATGTTTAATTTTAATACACCACTATATTTACCCAAGCCAAAATGTAATGTCTCCGTCATCTTTCTAAATAGCTTGAAATGTTCTTTAAGATTGTCAAATTAAAAGCAAAAGGAATTATTGTCCTAAAGTAGATGAAATCTCCCTGATTTTCAAGTAGAGAGCCTCATTGCATGTTTCATTAATACAGAATGCTTGGGTTTTCACTGAGTTCAAAAGTCCACTTGTTTAATGTGAAATAAAGTCTGCATGAAGTTTGAAATACCTTTGCATATCATATCTAAGTATGCTGTATTTCTCTGTCACACAGGGGTTTCCATTGTTGAGAAATAAATTCAATTTTTATTCAAAAACGTGAATGATTTTCAAATAATGTGAAATTAGAAAGACAGTCTGGTCCTGCAAATGAACTACAACCAAACTTTAAATCTACTAAGTCATTTGTCTTAGAAAAGCATAGTAATTGCAATTCAAACAATAAACCACACCATATATTTCGATTTCCAAAGATGAGTAGTCAAAAAATAGGGCAATGCATTAATCATCAATCTTCTATCAGCTATTGAAGTATCGTTGATCCCAATAACAAAAGGTTAAATTATCTGTTTAAAAATGAAATAAAATTAAAAATTCATGTGTGGACAACAGGATGAGGCAACAATCCAGGAAAACAAAATTGTTAATTTACCGCTGAAAAAAGAAACTGGCACAGAAATACCAGCATATGGAAAGAATAATGCCAAAATACCCAATTTCTTTAGAAATGGGACATCAACCTGTGGATGCCACTCAGACCAGAATCTTGCCTTCCCTCCAAAGAGGGTGATGAACCCTGAGGACTATTGTCTACAATAGGTCATTTAGTTTACCCTGTTATATTTGGGTAGAGTTAACCATCTTCATCCAGTGATATTCTATTGCTACTTTTTGTTTTAGATTTATCAGAGCATATATTCTGTGGTTTGTTAATCACATATTTATTGAACTATAATCTCCATGAGGGCAGTCCATGTTTAACTAATGTTTAATAAATAGTTATGATGATATTATATATTTTTTTACAAATTTAAACTATATTAATTCAACTCTTGATATAAGTATAATACAACATGGTACTTGGTCATACATAGCTCCTGCAGGATGCTAGTGGATAGGCATTAAATGTTGGTCTTTAGAAAGCCACCTAGTTTTATTGCTGTATTTACTACTGCCATCATTTTCATATACCAGCTTACTGAGAGGATGTCTTCAAGAAAAAGACATAGAGTTTTCATCCCTAAAGGTATCCTAATCTTCAGAAACACTGAATTCATGTGTACTGTACTTGTATTTCTTTTGTAATAAAAGCTCTGTAGACAGGTCTTAACAGTATCTATAGCTACCAAACTAGGTAAGTAGATAAACAGTTATATATGAGGAAAGACGGATGGATGGATGGATGGATGGATGGATGGATGGATGGATGGATGGATGGATGGATGGATGGATGGATGGGTAGGTGGGTGGGTGGGAGGTGGGTAGATAGATAGATAGATAGATAGATAGATAGATAGATAGATAGATAGATAAGATCGATTGATAGATAATCTCAAAATTACTAGTGCTTGAGGCCTTGAAAAAGATCTGATTTTTAGGCAAGGGTGTACATCAGAACTTCATGGAGCACTTTAACCTACCATATACTCAAGTCCCATTCTAGAATTCTTAAATCAGAATCTTTGGGGTTGAACTGCAAACATAAGCCTCTTGACTAGTTCACCAAATGATTCAGACATACAATCCTGATTGAATAATTAATTTCTATGGAAATACAAAGGAGACTAAAGAACTTTCCTAAATTAAAGAAGTCTAAAGAGACATGGAAATTAACAGCAAGATATGATTCCACGTACAGTCCAAGACCAGAAAGTTCAAAGTAGACAATGAAATATGTAGGACAATAAAATATGAGTACAGTTGATAGATAAGCAAGTAACATCTTTTTAGTGTTGATTATCTAGTATTGGTAACTGCAGTGGGATTATATAAGATGAGAACATTTGGAAGAATTAGATAAAAGCTAATGAAAATCTGTTTAAACTAATTTTCAATGTTAAAATCTGACATTTCAGGATGCAAAGTCAAATTTTTATTTTTAAGTTTTAAGAAACAAAGTTACTGACTTAGTCTAATAATTTAATGATAATTTTTGAACCATGCAATGAAGATGAAGAGTCAAAGAACTTAGAGTCATATCAAAAACCATCATGATCCCAAGTCTTTTAGTATCTCTCTGAAGACAGATTCAGTGAGACATTGAGGCCTGACAGGGATGGGAAGGAACATACTCGACCACTGTAACTTCAGAAAACTATGGAAAGGAGATGTATAATAGATGACCAGGAACACAGAATGTGTATATCACTCACAAAATACAGGTCTAATGAAGCATGGATAAGGCAATAATCCTGGCTTGATGACCAGTAGCAATGAAATTCCATAATGTTTCCTTTTGCTCATCATTGGAGCCCTTCCTCCTGCCTCAGAAGACTCCTTGAAGATAAGAATGGTTATTATGCAGCCAGAGGGCCTTTTGTGATTTTTCCAGTCTTCTTTTTTTATGCATAAATGACTTTAAATTCTTCTCACTAAGAAATTCTTGTTACTATTTATATAAAATGATGCCAACCATTACTCACTCTCCTTCAACCCAGCCATTTCATCCAGTCTGAGGTTTAGCAAATGCACAAATGTTTTAAAAATAATCAAACAGAGACACTCATTTCATTTCAAGGTGGTTGGTTTTTGGCATGTATTTTTTTTCCCCCAAAGGAATACTGGAGCTGACAGGTACTTGCTCTAAAAATTTACTTCACCACCTGCTAGCTGAAATATTGCTTTCATGGATTTATATTGTATTAAAAGGTCACTGGCTGTTTAAGTCTTAAACAGTTTTAATCATTCTAAAAGTCTCTTAACAGTAAGAAAAGGAAGCTCAGAACAAACAGCAGCAGGGACTCTAATTAAAAGGGCCAATTCATCTAATTTTATTTGGGGTTAATTATTCAGGATTCACTCTTTGATGTGTAAGGAATAGCAATTAGTAATTTTAGTGATTTGAGAATCATTGGAGGTGTAATCAGTTAAAATGAGTGAGTGTTTACAACACAAGATGGTGAATTAGTCTCTCTCAGCTGGAGAACAGGAACATCAGGCTCCAAGAGATCAAGGCTAAGGATTTCAGGCCCTCATAATAACAGTCACTTCAAAATAAAACACATGTCAACAGCATCTAGGGTTCTGTTTTCCCTTAGTGAAGGCAAGACCCCTTAGCTTCATGAAATTACCTTTAACCAGATCTCCATCTTTACCTCTGTCCCCAGTCACTTCCCTCTCTTAAGCACTTGCCACCATGGCAACTGTAAATGCATTACATTAAAAAAGCAATTCTAAATGAATTTACCTCTTATAAGTAACATAAAACCCAGAATAATCATGACACTCACTTACTCTACGTTTGCATCGCTGATTGATGGTTGGGTATCTCCATCTGAACAAACCTCTAAATCAGTGCTCAAAATGGGATTCAGATACATGTTAGACCAGCTTAGTTTCTCCTGTATTCTTCCATTTTTTGCATATATTTCATTATTATTCTCTCAGTCACTAATGCTGAGAGAAAATCCTCACTGAATATAAAAAGCTATATTAAATTATATGGCGGCAATCCATTCATTATTCTTTATCTTCATTGCCACCAAAATACTAAATGTCTAGTACCTGAGATGTATACTTCAGAAAGAGTGTGAATGTTTTCCCTTCTTCTAAACCCAGTACTACCTTCTCCAGCTAATCTTATATACCATTGACAGAATGAAAAATTCCATCGGTCAACAAATAACCAAAATATCCTTGAAAAAGTGTACACCATTGGTAGACTTGTCTGATGTCAAAACTCATCAAAAAGCTACAGTCATTAAAACAGTATGCTGTTAAAACAGGTGCTGAGAAAAGGGTGTAGAAATAAACCCTCACACATGGTCAACTAATTCTACAGAAACTATATGGGATCTATAGAGGGTGCTGTGGGGGTATAAAAGGCTTAGTGAACCCCTGCTTAGGTGTCCCAAGATTTCAAAGGAGTTAATTCTGAACTGGCAGAATCCTGCAAGAGGTTAGTTTTCCTATAAGTTTATGGAGAGAAACATGGTAATCCTGGGTAAGTGAGCCTCCCTTGAGATTACTGCCACCCACCGTAGCCCTGAGAGTCTCCAGAATGCTCACACTGACTAAGTTGCATACACAGATGTTTGTCCAACTGCATTTCCTTGTTTTCTTGAATCCAAGAATATGACATTGACTTTCTCTCTATATGGATTTCCTTTTTATCATTTCTTCCTATGGGGACACAAACTATTTTGATAGGCAGGTCAACTGAAACACTCACAACCTTCCTTACCAGACAAAGGTAACTTCTCACACCTCAACCTCTGTGGCAGAGAGCCTAGAGCACTCTGTCTTGTATTTTGTTGAGAGGATATATCATGCAGGATCCATCACTCTTGCCCATAACATCTTTTTTCAATGTCTCATAGAGTTAAGATGGACAAAAGTTAAGAAAATATTTGCCATATATAGCTAGACATTCAATATTTTGGTGGAAATAAAGATAAATAGTAATGAATATACTACTTCCATATAATTTAGTATAGTGTATTATATTCAGTGTGGATTGGTTGGACAAGAAATGAAGAAGAGTTTCTTTCAATTTAGGTATATGGGTGATTTCTTGACAGATAAAAGTTGAATACTAGTCAAATAAATGATTATTTAAAGAGAAAAACCTGAGTAGTTATCAAGCTTAACATATGAATATATGTATGTAGAGGTGAGGGGCTAGAATGAAAGAGAATATAAAACTGAAAGAAATTCCATTGAGTATCCATCCTCATCTGGTTGATTTTTACAAAGAATATATACTCTTGACTTAATCAGGTTATTTAAAAATACAAATGAAATAATTGTGGTTTTAAATTATTTTTATTATAACTTAACCATAGTCCTTTATTCACATTTAGAAATTTAAATACAAAACATAAGTATATGCTGAATATATGCTAACTCCCAATATGACTCTTCACATGGGTCCAACAAATTAGGTGAAAAGACAAGGAGAGAGCAGGAAACAGAGAATAACTAAAATAACAGCAAAATGAAATCCTAGCAGTCAAATAAACAAACACTAGGCTCTCCCCAGAATGTTTAGAAATCTTGGAAAGGAACTACATAAGGAGCCCTGAGGTGGCACTAATTTGGCACATAAGTGCCTCTGCAGCTGATTAACCTAACATTTCCTTGGGCCTGGGACTATTACTAGGTCACTTCTTTTAATGAACAAACTGTTCTTGGAACAATTTTCAGGACATAAATAAGCTATTGTGATGAATTAATCAAAGAGGCCAGCTTGTCCTCAAAATCCAGCGAAACAGCTAAGTCAAAACAACCATCATCACCACACCAGGCAGTCAGACAAACAAAAATATCCCAAAACCCTAGTGCCCTTTGCTTAATTCCGGATGGACTCTTCTTTGCCTACATTGATATATTAAATCCACACCCACTCATCTACAATGGGCAATTTCTACATCAATAGCAAAGTTCAAAAGATCTCTGAAATCTATTGGCAACGTATCATTCATGAACTTACGTTTTTATAAAATAAAACAGAAAATTCAAAGTTTAAAAAGTTCTCTTGAAAACCCATGCTTTGTGTCCAAGAAAAACCTCATTCTTTATATTTCATTCATTCTACTTTCTTCACTCCCTCAGACTAGGAGGACATGTGATGGAAGACAGTACCCAAATGCAAATTTTGGTGACGTGTTCTGGGCAGAAGTTCAGGCACCTTGTTATTTGAACAGACCTGGTTTGGCTGCCCAAAGATGTAATTTAGCTGAGTGAGGAACTCATTCCCTCCTCCTGCTTCCTTTGGCCAGCTGCCTCGGAAGGTCTTTCATTCCGGAGGGCAATGGATTTATTGCTCCCTTTTATTTCTCTAACAGTAGTTCCAGTTCGCTAAGTTTCAAGTTCAGTGAGCTCAGCCTTGGCATTCAAGGATCCCCTTATGTCTCATCCTTAAGAGCATTTGTCCCAGGTCCATTTGCCAAGGACATGGTGGCAGTTCCCTTCCTGGCACTTAAGTTTGCAATATTATGCTTCTTCTTATAAACAGACCTATTTCATCACTGAAGTTACCTCTCCAACTCCTGCTGGTACCTTCATGGCTTAACTGGTGCTAATGATACAAACATAAACTCACAAAATCATCAGGCTAGAGGGGAATTGAAGTAGAATGAGGTCTACTCATCTGTGGCTTAGTAAACAATAGTCAAATGGTCAAGTCCAGATCATCTCCTATATTTGAAAATAAGATTATACTGGAACACAACACAGTCATTAATTACTATCTATATGCTTTTGTGTTCTGTCAGCAGAATGGAGTAGTTGCCCCTATGGCCAGTAAATCCTAAAATATTTATTTATATAGAATTTCAAAAAAGTTTGCCAGCCCTGATCTAGTTCTTGAACTCATTTTATAGATGAGAAGATTAAAATTCAGAAAGGTTAAACAATGTTTCCAGGGAGAGAATAAAACATTCAAAACACAATAACTAGGGCAGTGCTGAACATATGTTATATACACACTCAGTAATACTAGTTTTCTACAGTGTTTGACAAGGAATTTTATGCTTCTTTAATGTAGAACAGTGATAATATGATTATTTTTTTAAATAAAGCATTGGTTCCCTGGAGAAAATCATTGTCTGGAGGAGAGAATGAACATATAAACAAGATAATTTCAACATAATTTATAGTAGTTTGCTGTTGTTGCTGCAAGAAATTACCATAAATAATTGTTTAAAACATAAATCGATTCCCATACAGTTCCATAAATGCGAAGACTGTCAGGGGGTAACATAAGGGGTAGAATCAAGGTAGCCTGGAATTACATTCCTGGCTGGGTTCTCTAAGGAGAACACATTTGCTTGCACCCTCAGCTACTAAAACTATTCTCATTCCTTGGCTTGTGGCCACCTTCCTCCATCTTCAAAGCCAGCAAAGCCTATCAAATTCTTTCTCATATCATCACACTCCACAGATTTTCCCCAAATCCAGACTCTATTTCTAAGCATGCAGAAGATAGCACTGCCCACCCCCCCACCCCCACCCCCAGCCCCCATACTTCAGGATAATTTCAACAGCTTATAGTCAGCTGATTAGCAACTTTAATCATCTGCAATCTTAAATCCCTTTGCATCTAAACCAAATGCATTTACAGGGCCCAGAGTTAAGGGCATGGGCATTTTGGGGAAGCCATTATTATGTTAACCAGAATACGCAGTAGAAGGGAAGTGTGCACACAGTTTTATGTGTAACCTTAAAAGAAAATTCATCAGTGCAGGGGCACAGTTAAGATAGGAACAAAAACTTGTTCATGGTATGAATTTTCTGGAGTTTCCCATATTTTCCTGAAAGTTTGTTACATTTCAGCATGTTTTTAAATGTAAATATATTATATAAAAGTTTCAATTTGTTCCACAAACATTGCTCCTTTCTTTTCTTCAACCATCCTCTCAGTATCACGCTGGGTTTAAAAAAAAAAAAAGTAGAAATGAAATGAAGCACTTTTGAGTTAGAATATTAGTAAAACTAGTTAAGCATATTCTCTGTGAAATTATTTTCTTTTAGTCCTTTTTGTGGGTCAGGAATCTCAGAAAAATTAGGAACCTGCCTACAGAGACCACAGTGAAGGATTAGATAAAGTTACTCCACATCTCTGAATTTCATAAATAGAATTAAACATATTATTATAGGGATTTTGTGATGACCTATATGACAAAGCCCTAAAAGGGGGATATGATCAAATCTATTACATTGAAGAAAATGAGTGTGATGATTTAGTAAAAAAGGTGGTAAAGGTGGTGCTACATAAATAAATCTACACCTGATATATGGAACATTTTATTTCAAGCATATTTATCTCTGAAGACAAAAATATAGCTGAGACTGATAGGGTGGGCTACCCCCCAAACCCCCCACCCCCACCTGCCCTCCCCTAGTCATTGTCTCCTGTTTAAGATTGCAGATTTCAAGGAAGATATGCTAAAATGTGAAAATGACCTTCTTGGAATTTTCCTTCAGGGAGATGCAGGAGGGAGGAAGAAGTGAAACAGTTTTTTGTTTTGTTTTTTTTTTTTCCTTTGTGATACAATGATTCAGGAGCTGTTCCTGAAAGGTGGGAAAAGAGAATATATACAGAGATTTGAAGCAAAGGGAGAAAAAAGAGAACAGAAAGAAAAAGAAGAAAGATGGAAATTGAGATTGAGATTCAGGATTGGTTTCAGCCATTTTGTAAGATGGAGATGTGAACCCTGTGAGGTTGGCCATGTCTGGCCAAGGCCTGGTGCCACCTCTGGCTGGCCCGGGCTAGCTGCAGGTGGGCTAAAGGTGGTTAAGAAGTTTGCAGATTTGGACTCTGTGTTGGAGTTTGTTTTGCTGAGTTTGACTTGTGTCTGGAAGAGGCCGTGCGAAAATCAGTCCTGAGAAGAAAGTCAACTTTGCTGAGACCAGTACCTGGACGACAAGAAGAGGACCGCATGGAGGAGCTGGAACATTCCATAGGAGATATCTTTAAACATGCGGAGATCAATTCTAAACAGCTGATTTTGGTGAGATGATCAGGAATGAGAGACTTAGGATTTTTGGGCAATCTGGGAAAGGACTTTGGACAATGTTGAGAAAGGTTTTGGATAATGTTAAAGTAATCTGAGTTTTACTTACATGCTTCTTTTGTAGTAGTTAGGAAATCACTTTGTTAGAAATATTTAGTCTGCCCTGATAGCCTTCCTTTGACTTGGAATTTTGGTTGAGAAGGCTGGGTATGGTGGAAAGAACCTACAAGTTTAAAAGAGGGTAATTTGAGGCAAACTAGTTTAAAATTTAAACTGTGTTTCTAAGTTTTTCTTTTTAGGTCTGAAAGAGGGAAAGAAAGCAGAGAGAAGCTGGTAGCTGGCTTTTGCATATCAATGGTAAAGGTGAACAGTAAAAATGCTAATGAACAGTTTTGAGCCTGCTTCCTAGGGACAGAAACAGGCATAGGTGTGTCCAGTTAAAGTTAAAGGCAATTGCTAATGTAAACTGTTTGCAGCCTGCTTGTGAGAAACAGGCAGAGGTGTTTAAGTCAAGGCAAAAAGTAGTTTTCTTGTCACCTGATTTCAAGACTAACAGACATAAATATATCAGCCCTTATTGTTATCATGAAGCACACAGAAAAAGTTTATTTAGAGAAGGTATAAAGAGTTTCACAGAACCACTAAAATATGCGTATCCATAGAATTTAATTGCATTTATAGATCTTGAGTCATAACAGTGAAAACTAAAGAGAAATTACCTGGTTTGAGAATGTGTGAGTGCCAAATAACTGGAGGTATTCAAGCAGAGGCATGAAATCTTCTTGACATGAATATTATAAAGGGGATTTGAGCTTTATACATCCAAGGGATCCAGTAAATGACCTTCAAAGGCCCTTTTAACAGTGATAGTTTATGATTCCATGACTCAACGTATAGGGTCAATTAATAACAAAGAGAGACTCAGGCTTCTTTTTAATGAGTACAGTCAGAAAATGTCCCTCAATGCAGTGATGGGTTCTATATCCTAAATGCAAGCAGGCACTCCCCTGGATTAGGGCATAAAATTAATTCTCTTGGGATGACCTGGCAAAAACCAACTTGCTATGTGGACAATACCTATGTCTGACTCTGCCTCCCAGGACTCGTTTTCCTGCTGAAAATGAAACTTTTCATATTCAGAATTTCTTCTAAAACTAATTTCCACTCCTATCAGACCACGATTCTTTGCAGTACAAATGAAAGCAGATATAGAGGTAGAAAGGAGCACACACATGTCAATCCTCCCAAGTCCTACACCCTAAAAGTCCATAAATTTGCTTCATTTAAATAGTATCTTCCCTTTGACTTATGAGGTATATGAAAATATAGTGTAAATGCTTTGAAACACATGAGAATTTTGTGACCTGGCCTTTGTTAACTGAGATGGAGGTGATGCAATACCATTTCTTAAATTGAGGTGTACACATTTCCACACTTTACAATAAAGACCAAGTAAAATACCAAGTTACCAAAATGGAAAATTCCCACTGTAAACAACTAAAACTACCAGAAGAGAAAAACAAGACACCCAGTCACAGGAACTAAATGCCCTCTTGTTAGAGAAAAGATATACACATTCCCACGCAGAGGCCTTTCCTTGTGAATAGAGCTAAAGGTGCAGGAAATAGCTTGATAGAGACATTATATTACTTAGACAAAACTGAACTAGATTATCTGTTTGTTTATTAGATTATAGCTTTAGGCACATTGTTCTTCACTAAGAGCTCTTGACATGAGCCGACACACACATTCTTTGGAATGAAGGCTTTTGTGAGAGTATTTTATGGTACTTAGACTCTTGAAAAGACTTGTGAAAGCCCTCACACCAGAGGATTAAATCCAATCTTTGGGGCCACCACATTAGGAGGGTCCAGTTCACTTCACACAGCCTTAACTAAGACATGTGAGCTTTCTTGGACATAACACCAAATAGCTCCAACTCATTAGTTGTGGGATTTCTCATGTTAACCCCCATCCACTCATCTTAGTCACAAACCAAAAACCAATTCCTGAATACACATGGATGAAAATGAAAGCAGAGTACTCCAGAGATAGAATTCTCCTTGGTTTCAATTCAATCTACCCCACTATAAGGGGGAACACAATCTAGGTCATTTTTTGTTTGTTTGTTTGTTTGTTTGTTTTAATTTAAATTTAAATCTGGGCCATTCTTAAAATGCTAAATTGTTTCTCAGTGTATATCACCCTACACTCTGAATTTACACTTTCCGAATGGATCAAAGATCTTTGCATTCACTTAGGTTCTACTCTGTGTTCGTTTTAAAAGAAAATTTTTTTGAGTTTCCAATTGTATCTGAAATTGGACCAGTGTGTAAAATTCAGAGTTTCATTTTAAACTTCTTATTAAGGACACCAAATGGCAGTTCATCCCAAACCAACAGAGATGCAAATGTGTAGACTATGGATTTCCAGAATCAGAAGGAGTTCCAACACTTCATTCAAGCATCTGCAGTTTTTATTTCTGATATTTAAAGTGTTGGACTTGGAGTACCTC
The DNA here is from genome assembly GCA_004024945.1 of Uropsilus gracilis. Taxonomy (NCBI): domain Eukaryota; kingdom Metazoa; phylum Chordata; class Mammalia; order Eulipotyphla; family Talpidae; genus Uropsilus; species Uropsilus gracilis. Next base: position 10,569 of record PVHY01000355.1, on the reverse strand, counting down.
TTAATCCCCTTGCTTACAAAATAATTATAACAAATTATAGCAAATATTGATTTTTTTCTTGTAGTCAACAATTTACTTATTTTGCTGCTCTGTTGATTATGCATTATCATTAGGAAATCATATCTCAGTATCTCAGCTATCATCAATAATATTTTAAAGAAATGGTCTTTGCACTAAAGCTTACAGAAGTCAATTAAGTACATCTTAATACTTATTCTTCTTTTAATAACACTGTAAAATAGAACTTCCTACAAATTTAGAAATGTTCTGTTTTGTGCCATTACTCACCATGTTTGATTACTGAGTACTTCAAATGTGGCTACTGGATAAAAGATTAAATTTCAAAGTTTCATTTAACTTTAATTTATATTCAAATTCACAATGTAGCTTTCACATTCAAATTCTCAATGTAGCTTTCACATTGAATGTCACAAATTTAGTCATATTATACTTCAAATGGTTGCTTTCACTCCCCAAATTCTGCTATGAAAACAAAAAAAAAATTTTTTTTCTCTGATTCTAGATTTCAATAGCAAATAATGTTATTAAAGATTTTATATTAATAACTAAAACATGAACACACACATGAATGTCCACTTATCTAAAGAGAATAATAACTTTGGTAAGAATCTGCTTTATTTTCTTTCAAAACTCCAGCTCTAACACTGTGTGAACAGGAATCTCCTTAAGCACTGGCACAACGTTATGGGAAAGTAGCAGTGTAGAAACTCTATGTGACCAGGCTGGTTTTTGCCACAGGCTCTTTGAAAACCTGTGGCAAATCACTACACAAGATACTGTCATGGACAAATAACAGAATGGATGGGAATGTTTCTTAGAAAAGTCTAACAGAACAAGCAATGAACAAAAACTAGTTACACTCTACATATCCCTCTCTGGAAAATGAGATAAGCAGGAGTGTTGTATCTCTGGTAAAGTCTATCCAGGTCTATTTTACCCAGTGTTCTAACACACTGTTCCGGACCACTGACACAGAGAAAAGGAATTCATAAAATGAAGTTAGGAAGAACTGGTCTCTTTCAAGCCTTCTTTCTTTTTAAAGACACTGCAAAGGTAGCTAAGAAAATATGAAGTGAAATTGGCAGGGATGAGAGGAGGTACTTATGCAATATTAGAGACTAATGGAACAAACAATGTGTACATACACAATAAATACATAGAAAAAGAGAAGGAAAAATTAATGACATACGTGAATGGAGTTTGTTAGCTAACTTTAGGAGAATTACTTGGTTAAATGAATCCAGAGCATTAAAAACTACAACAACTTGATTTAATAGTTCCACATTTGAGCATCAACCTGAAACACTGGGTGGTATAAAAGGGATGAAGAAATGGAGGTAAAGGGATGTGGAAGCTACGTGCTCAAAGATTTATTTGTGAAAAAAATTTAAAACCTAAATTTGAAAAGTAAAATATCAGTAAAATGAATATTAAAATCCCTACAATGAAATCTAAATGACTGAGCATACATACAAATGTTATCATATATGAGAATGTAGCTATATAACCCTCATTCAAATCATGAGAACTATGGGTTTAAAAAATAGTTTTTGGTCCCTTTTATAAAGTTAAAAAAAATAGGCAAAACTAATCTATGCCATGAGAAACCATGATGGTGCTGTTCATAAGGAGGTGAGGGACTGGTCAAGTTCTGCTCTTGATTTAGGTATTATTTTCACATAAAAGTTTAATTTCCAAAAGTGATTGTTCTGCATGTTTACAATATGTGAAAATTTTCTAGATGTATATTTTTATAAAATGTTTGAATATGTTTGAAGGAACCATGGCATGTTCTTTTATGCTAGAAGAACAAGGGATATTTAACAGTTGTTTTAGATGAATGGATATTCTTTCTTAGTACTGCCCCAAATGTAATGAGTCAGCCCCCCCTTATCTAGGTTTTATTGTTATTTTTTTTAATTACTGAGCTAACACTGATTGGTAACACTGTATAGGCTATAGGGAAATACATTCACATCTCCTCAAATATTTACCATACCTACCATCAGAGCACCCCTCTCCCTTTGTTGGCCCATCCCCATTTGTTCCCACTCCTAATTTCCCTTTCTAGTAGCATTAATTCTACTGCCATATTTCTATATTTTATCTCTATATTCCACATATGGAAGAAATCATCCATTATTGTCATTCCTTTCAATTATTTAATTTAGGGCTTCCCCATTCTATCCACTTTATGAATGCCACGACTTCATCTGATTTTTAGCTTAGTATAACATCGCACTTATTATTGAGTGGTGAGAATATGGATATATTATTTAATTGTTCTGTATAGTCTATATGATTTCAAGAGAACTATGGGAAGCAATTCATGTATAGTAGTATATCATATACTGTATTTGGTCCTCTACATAAACCAGAATCTGAGCACTGATTAATATATAGTCTGGATCTGAATTTTCTAGTGGGTAGGACTCACCTCTTCCATTTTGTAGGGTAAATCATTCTATCTTTAGAGCACTATATCAGTACATTTTCTCCTGTATTGAATAGAAATAACCCTATCTCTTATTCTGTGTTCCAGTTGATTTCTACCCTCACAAACCCTCCAAATTTCACGCTGCAAACATTGGCCACTGTCCTCTTGAAGATATATTACAACCACTCTCAACAGTCCCTCATGGGAAATATGAATAAGCACTGCCTCCATCTTAGTTTTCTCTGGCTAATGCTGAATTTTACAGTGTAATGCTCAGGGTGACACCAAATCTCCCAGTTGAGTATCCTTGAGGAGAGTAAACTTAGATAGCAAATTCCATTTTATTAATGGACATTCTATATTGACAATTCATATCAAGTTTATCCAAGGGATACTCTCTTAACTCCACAATTTCAAAAACTATCAATGTGGCCTTTTATTATGATAGTGTTCTTCATTTTTAACACTTTACTGCTGTTCTTTCAAAATAAAAATTTTGAAGTAAAACCTATACATGAGGTTTTAAAAATGAAGAAAATGACTTCCAGAAATGTTGCTATGTGTCTGCAGTCATAAATGAGCAAGTTCTATTAATCTATTCTCATGCACCAGGAATAGCTAGCAGTAATAATGAGGGGAAAGGATAAAGAAGAAAGCAATTCTTCTTTATGAAGAATGCAATATAACTGAGTCTAGAGCAAGTCAAGATTCTCGAATGGACAAAGCCTAGCTTCTGAGTTCCAGTTTACAGGGGAAAGCATCTAATCCAGACATCAGTCATTTAAAGTCTTCATAGATCAAAATAAAAAAAGAATACTTAACGAGTATATTGTTCAATCTCTTTGTATAGAAGAAACTGATCTAAAGTAGAGTTACAGTTCTCAAAAGCATGTGGGTAATGTGCGAAACTTTGAATGGCTTTGTTATCTGTATTTTCACTCTAGCCAAGTCTAAGTACTATATATCCTTTGTTCATGGACCTAGTTCAGATTCAAAAACAGGAAGAGCACACATATCCAAGAAAGTTAGTGTTAGCATTGATAAATAGAAAGATGTCTTCAAATTAATGAAGCAATTGTTTATTTTCCAAAAGATTTCATCATAAGGCAGACAAAACTAAAGCTAGAATTTTTGCATAATTGACTAATTTACTGAATGTGCAGGAAATGATTTCATCAAACTGTTGTCATGAAATTATTACCATCTCTCCAGCAATCTTCTTTGAATGTAGTCATTTTAGTTCAAGTAAAAGATTCATCAACATAAGAAAGATAAAAATATTGACTAAAAGGAAATATGGACATGCAACTGGGATATTCTTTTGATCTCCAAAATGAAGGATCCCAAATGAATAAACAACTTATATTACTAAGAGGAAAATAAACATGTTTTAACATGATTCTATTGATAATAATCAAACATTAAAATTCTTGGTATACAAAACCATATCTTTCTCTTAAGATCAGATTAGACCAGAAAGATTCAGGGGCAATGGGGTCCCAGAATTTTATTTTCCATTGTTTTAATTCAAAAAGTAAATTCATACTTACAAGAAGTGTTTTGGAAATACAGCTATTTTACCATACTTCCTAGTAAAGTCATTCTTAAACAAGAAGCAATTTTAATAATAGGAATCAGGAACCAGTGAATGAAATTTCTAATTCTGCCTATTAATGGACTACTGTGAGACACACAAGTGCATGAAATATATAAATGCAAGCATCTGGACACACTTAGTACAGGTTAAATTCAACCTGCATCTCTTTTTCCCTAGTCTCCCTTCCTCTGTCTCACTTCCCCCCTCATTCTTGCTTCCTTGGGTCCAATCATTCCAGTCAATCAACATATGCTTCCCTGGGTATCCTAAGACAAACAACTACTTTGTACTATGCTTGGTACACAAAGACTCTTCTTTGACTATGGGGATGGGCAAAATCACCATAATGAAATATTAGGGTCAAGTACAGGGGTCGTACTCAACTGAAATCATTGCAGTAACTTTATATAATCTTACATTTTCAATTAAGACTACAACTCTGTTTAAATAGAATACCAAATGATAACCTAGACAACTTTAAATACTACTTATTTGGACATTAACACAAAGGAATAATGAATTTTAAACGTTTCTCCCACTGGATAAGGACAATAAATTCAAACAATTTTGGGTATCTCTCAATCAAATATAAAACTTACTCAATTATGGTCTCATGTGGTATATCCAAATCTAAACCTATCCCCAGAAAACAGAGAATTGAATGCAACAAAAGATACATTTTCTGATCTCCTTTTCCACAAAAACAGGAGTTAATCCTATGTTCAAGTAAAAGCTATAAGATCAACAAATACCTTTCCAGAGGTCACCTAACATTTCCTGATGATTGAGAGAAATCTTTAAAAAAACATGTTTTGTTTTTAAAGATTAAAATTTACAACAATAAGTAAATAATATAACACCTGGAATTAGCTTCAAAATAATCCAGGGTAAAGAGAAAAGAAAGTGCATAGATGAAACAAGACAGGAAATGAGTCAAACTGTTGTTGATGCTGGGTAATAAGTACAAGGATGTTCTCCACATTGTTGTTGTTACTTTGTATTTTTAATTATTTTAAGGTACTTAAAAATCAAAATATATTTTAACTGTATCTTCAAAAGTTATGATTGCAACCTTCAATATCTCAAGGTTAAGCAAAATATAGCAGAATAACATTACCTCATATTTTAGTTAGATACACTGTCCCCATCCTGTTTCATAAAATAAAAATGCAACAACACTTCAAAAAAAAATGTTTAAAGCCCATTACCAAGCTAGTTTCTGCCAGAAAGTTTAATGCCACAAGTGAGTTAAAGAGCCTTAAATACACATTGAATCTTTTATACACATACTCATTTTACCTCACATCTTAGCTGTCCTTCAATTGTCTCTTTAGGGTCCTAAAAAGGTGCCTTGTGGATGCAAAATAGCACCATTTGGTTCATATTTGCTGGAAACTGCTTACACTGGAAACCTAACTTGTGAATGCCTGAGGTAACTGTGCAAGCACAATATTTGCATTTGCCTAAGGGAAATGAACTAAAAATACAGAATCTACTGCTCCATATATCAGCTCACATCTTCATGTCAATATGTTGCTCGCTACTATCATTAATGACATGACAATTATGTAGACAGCACCAATCCTGGGACCTCAAAGGACAGGGAACACTACCATATTTTTATTTGAAATTTAATTTGAAACCATCTGCCCAAAAGAGTGCAAGTGTTGGGAGAAATGACACACATCATGAATTCAAACATGGGAGGATGTCGCATGTTTAGACACATCATCGTGAGGAGTTAGTTTTTCACTCCCGGTGGGGAAACTATGATGTTTTAATGGTTTTTCCTCATTAAAATCCAAAATGCAATTGGAATTACATTGGCACCTAACTGTCCCAGTTCCCAATTCCTTTGTACTAGGAATTCTTGAAAATGTCTTTGATTCTATAAGTAAGATGGTAACAGAGATGTAGAACAGGGGAAGACTTAAATGCTGTGGACTCACCACTTACCTTACTGTACTAGCTTTCCTACCAAATGGCATCGATAATACTTAACTCAAAAAATGTCAGCACCTTCTGACAAACCTTGCTTCATTTCTTAAGAGAACCAAAATTGGGGGGAGATTGCCGTACTCCAAGTCTACCGCTCATGCAACTTTTGAATATTCACAGAGAAAATGGAATGCTTCTTTCTAGTGGTTCTTCAAAGATTTTCTTCCAGATATAAAATTTGGTGATTCTTTCATAAATGTCTGCTTTGGCTAGAAAAAATTAGTACCGAAATTTCTAAATCATGAATATAAATATTAAAAACTCCCAATTCTCTACAAGGGGCAGTATAAATTCTGGTTAGTTACCTTTTGCCCTTTCCTAAAAAGATTCAGGAGCCAAGTAACTCCTGGATTCTCTATCTAAGCATTCTTCAAAGAATTTATTAAGGACTATTATGTCACTCTTTGTACTTTTCTTTCTGAACTTAGCTCCTTTGCCCATAAATCACATGCATTTTCCTAGTGCCTTAGGTCCATTTGTTTAGTTTACATATTTGTTCAATGTGTTCACATTCTTCTAAAACTAAGAAGCCAAAGTTGGCTCTGTCATCAGTGGCCAAAAGAAACACAAAGTTTCTTTGCAATATTAAGGAGTGTGTTCATACCTTTAAGCATATGCACACACACCAATCCCCATTCCAATTCCCATTTGCCACTCCCCATTCAGAATTAACCATTTTAAGTCCAGCACAAAAATTATTGTTGCGGTTAAGCTTTTGGTGATCTTCTTCATTCAAAATGCTTTTGTTTACGCTATATTCTCATAGTAGTAAACTGTGTATGACTTACACCGTTATCATTTTTTGTCCTGCTATTATGTTTATATATACTCACCTATAACATTGCTGTTAATGTAAACTATGATTGATTTTTATATCCCCTACAGCAGTTTTAAGATATTTTTATCATAACCCAGAACAAAAAAGTCATGTCAACCTGAGGCTTAGCTGATATATAAGTGCACGCATGCACATGTATATATAAGTACATGCACACACAATGAAACCTTAGTCTTCCCAAACAATACCCACCATATTCATAGGTAGTCTTTTTTTGGCTGGTCATGCCATCATCCACTAATTTTATCCATAACCTACTAATTGGTTATGACCCACTTTAGTAACATTCCCAGCAGTCCACAGAACAGGTCTTTATAAATTTTGTCCACTACATTTAAAAGAAAGGATGTACTAGCTAACCAAAAAAAGATTTGCCTTTTCACAAACACATTTATCAACTGTAGTTCTCTGTCCAGTTAAGATCGACTAAAAAAGACTTGCTAAAACGATTACCCTCCTTACACTTGAGGTACTGAGAACTAGTTTTCCTATATCCAGAGTGTGATATACTCATCTCTTATTCTAAAAATTAACCAACAGTTACCTTCTCACTGGTTAGTTAGCATATTATTACTAGACAGAGTCTACTTTAAGTGTCATATTTAAATCAAATGCACTTACTACTATCCAACCATAACCTTTGTCTTTCATGGACAGGTAACAGAATTCCACTAGTTAAAATTTCATGCACAATATCAAATACTTCGCAAATCAAAGAAAGCTGGGATTTGATCATTTATCCTCTGCGTGTATTTTATTCATTTTAAACATTAACTAAAGAACTTGTAAAACCCAGTCTTCAGATTCAAGAATATAACATTCTCCTGGGTGTGTACAGGTTCCATATTAAATCAACTGTTTGTGAATCTTTCTAACAACTGAATTCAATTTATCAGAGTTCAGTATCTACCTTTTACTTCCTCTCTGGTGCTTACTATGATAGTACTTTGTTCATCCATAAATGCTATTATTAATAATGTTCTTGAAATTTCATCATGCTCTCAACTAACAATTTAGTCTATGTAAACTGCCCTGAAACTAAGCAACTATCCAAAATAGAATTTACATTATCCATGAACTGCTTTCTCCCTTAATGATCTAGTCTAAAAACTGTGATTCTATTCTAACTCAACTTTTCTAAACATAAATATAAGATATTAACTATAACATTTTGATTTTGTAAATACCCTCAACTAAGAGGACTTGTCTGTCCAACTACATATTGTGAATACATTTTAGAATACAACATAAGCAGTTCATCCTTGTGTATAATGCATAAAATGGATTTTTTTAATAATAGAAAAAATATTCTATAGTTGAACTCTTCTGGGAAAGTTCTAAGAATTAATAGATCTCAAACTATAAATATGAAATATCCACAAATAAGAAATCTTTGAAAATAGTAAACTCTTACAAAGCAAATGAAAAAGATACATAGGTTTTCCTTTGAGAAACAGTAGGTGGAATATCATAGCCCACAATTCTCAAATATCATTAAGTGAGACTATCAGTGGCTTTAGGCTTCTTCCATGTCAAGTTCTTGCTTCCCTACAGCACCATATGGCAGTTCAGAGACAGGTTCTGGGGAGGGACTGCCTGGAATGTTGTTCAGGTTGTCAGCTGCTAGCTGCATAACCATGAACAAGTTGCTCAGCTTTTCTGTGCCTCAATCCCTATTACATAAAGACAGTAAGATTACCTGCCTTAAATAATTTTATGATCATTAAATTTAGAAAACATAAAATATTTTAAAAATGTAGACATTATTCCAGTTGCCTCCCTCAACTCTGCTACACAAGTAGGAACAATTTGAATGTGAAGAATAAGTTATGGAGGAAAGAAGATGGCACTTTTAACTAAAATGTGAGTTACAGCCTCTACAACATAACTTGCTATATGCATGACTTGGAGCTATTTAAACTGACTCTGGTCTCCTCATCTAGAGAATGAGAAGAAATATAACAGCAACATCCAGAGTGTAGCAGAAACTCAGAGGAAATCATAATAATAAGTTAAGGAACTGGTGGCGGTCTAACAGAGAAGGCACTATTTTTAACATGACGGTAAGAAAAATATGTGAAAGTTGAAACATTAAAAAGAATATCCTAGACACAGGGGACCATTCAAACAAAGACAAAATTATGGAAAATTTGGCATGTTATCAGAGAAGAGGCACATGATCTAAGAGCAATTAAGTTGAAATCAGATGAGCAGATTCAATGAACACAGTATCAAAGATTCTGGCTAGATAGGTACTGATTCCCACAGTCACTGTAGAGATGACACACATTGAAACAGGTCACTTAGGGAATCAAGTAAATATATTAGAAGGAACTTAGCACAAACCATAGTATGGCTGGAGGTTCAGGGCCTATATAGAAGGAATTAGAGTGCTAATGAAGATTCTACAGAAAGCATTATCAGTCAATGGAGAATAGTTATACCATGGGATCGAAGATGTGATAGGTGGACCTCAACACTGACAAAAAAGAGAAAAGGTATGAGTATTCACTGTGAGAACCAGATGGATAAAACAGAGCAGATTTAAAAGAGATAAAACCAAAAGACCGAAAAGGTTATCCACTAAAGGAGGAATTTCAAACCCTCAAACTAATGAAAATGGAATTACCATTTGACCCAGCAGTCGCACTTCTGGGAATCTACCCAAAGGAGACCTCAATGTGGGTACAAAAGGACACCTGTGCTCGGATGTTTATTGCAGCACTATTTACAATTGCAAGGACATGGAAACAACCCAAATGACCCAGAACAGATGACTGGATGAAAAAGATGTGGCACATATACACAATGGAGTATTACTCATCAATTAAAAATGACAAATTTGATGAATTTATGGAAACCTGGATGTACCTAGAAGAAATCATTCTAGCAGAAATGAGTCAGATAGAAAGGGACAGAAACCAAATGGTTTCACTAATATATGGTCAACCAAATGAGACTGCACAAGGGGAGAATGGGGACCAGCTGGAGCGGGTGGGAAGGGGAGGCAGTGGGTGACCCCCAGGGACTGAAATGTGAAATATATATAAATAAAAAATTATTTAAAAATAAAAAAATGAAAAGCTAATCAAATAAAAATTTATTTTATTTTGAAAAAAAAAAAGGAGGAATTTCAAATAACCAATCATACTTCCTGCAGGTACCAGACACAAATGAGAACCATGAATCCACGAGATCACATGAACTGACTTAGTGATAGAGGTGAGTTTGAAAAGAAAAATCGAGGGTCAAAAATGAACTAACTCAGAAGTGTCAGGGTTATTTGAGGAGAGGAGAGTGTAGGGAATATATATGAGTAAGGTGACATTAAAAGGTTCTTCTCAGTACACAAAGTAACTCCCTTAATATTGACAAAACAAAGCAAAATCAGTCAATGGCTGTATCCCATAATACGACCATTACATCATAGACTATATCTCCTTCAGCTGTTGGGAAATGGAGCATAAGTTGAGAGAGAGAGAGGGAGGGAGGGAGGGAGTTAGGGGGGAGGGACAGGGAGAGGGAGGAGGGAGAGGGAGAAAGAGAAAGAAAGAAAGAAAGAAAGAAAGAAAGAAAGAAAGAAAGAAAGAAAGAAAGAAAGAAAGAAAGAAAGAAAGAAAGAAAGAAAGAAAGAAAGAAAGAAAGAAAGAAAGAAAGAAAGAAAGAAAGAAAGAAAGA